>PVKE010044109.1:0-13128 GCA_004027555.1 Craseonycteris thonglongyai | reverse complement strand
CAGCTCGATCAGGCGGTCGGCCTGCGCCCTCTTCTTGCTGGAGCGCCGCAGGAAGAAGCGGCCGAAGCGCTTCAGGGCCACCTCGGCGCTGTTGAAATGAGAGGCCATGGCCAGGTACACGTAGGAGGCGTACAGCTCCAGGCTGATGTGGGTGTTGACGAAGGCCTCGCACTCCACGTGGTAGTTCTGGCGCACGTACGACGGCGGCGGGGTCGTCATGGCGGCTGGCGCGGGTGCGGCGGGCCCTGAGGTAAGGTGACCAGATTTTAACATTGGTAAAGCGGGACACCATTGACCAGGGGGGAGGGGGTTCTTGATTAAAAATTGGGTCTCTCTCCCGCCATTCCCTAGCTTGTCCTGCATTCTTTCCAAAAATTGGGACTTTTTTAAAACGCCGCGGGACAAATTGTTAAAAATTGGGACTGTCCCGCCAAAAGTGGGATGTCTGGTCACCTTACCCTGAGGAGAAGGCCGCTCAGAGGCGGGGGCTGCGGGGACTGTGGGGCCTCGGGCACTCCTGGAATGGGCGATGAGGCGGCAGGAGACTGACCTGCTCACGTGTGAGGCTGAGGGCTGTTCAGGAGCCGGCTCAAGTGCGAGGCCACGTGTTCTTGGCAGCTGGCGGTTGGCTCTCAAATCCGACTGTTATGACCTTTGCCACCGGAAGTGGTAGCAGGGGGGCGGATCCTTTGGTGGAGTGGGGGAGGGGCTGAGGCGGCCGCCCATCATTGGCCTGTACCTCGTCCATCAGAGCCTGGCAGGGAGAATCTGCTCTGAGAGCCTGGCATATCATGAGTTTTTAATTTTGCAATAAAAGTTCTGTTTTTTCTAAGAACTTTATCTGGTCTCTAAATTTTCTCTTCTATAGAAGACTTTATTTTATAAATCCATTTTTCTTATCTTAAAATTCTGAGAATGTAAATTTGAATGGTAACATTTTCTTCTTTTTCTGGTATTGTATTTGGGTTTTCCCCCTTCAGAATTGTTTTTACTGATAATCATGTGCTTCTCTTGTACTTTCCTCATATATCTGGCAAACCTTCGTTCATTTATATTTGGGGATAAAGGACTCATTTGATCAGCCAGGTAATTAACATGGATCTGATGTAGAGTTGTGATGTCCACTTCACTAGTAGTCCTCTGCTTCAAATGAGAGGGCTGAGCATGTCAAATACTCAGTGGCTTTCTCCTTTGGGGGTACATGCTAAAAGTTAATGACAAACAATCGTAAAAGCAGCAAGAGAAAAGCAGTCACCTGAAAGGTACCATGATCCAAAACTAATACTCAGAATTCCATTGCAGTTTTATATACCAATAACAAGCTATCAGAAAGAGAAATTAAGAAAACATCCCATTTATAATTGTATAAAAAGAATACCAGGAATGAATTCAACCAAGGAAGTAAAAGACTTTTGCTGGGAAAACTATAAGACATTGAAGAAAGAAACTGAAGAGGATACAAGGGAATGGAAGCACTTTCTGTGCTCCTGGATTGGAAGAATTTATGTTAAAAATGTCTACACTACTCAAAATACTATAGATTCAATGTAAGCTTTATCAAAATACCAATGGTGCTTTTTTTACAGACATAGAACACATCATCCTAAAATTTATATGGAACCACAGAAGACCCCAAAGAGTCAAAGCCACCATGATAAAGAAGAACAAGGTTGGAAATGTAGAAGGGCTGTTGAGAAAGTATCCAGTCATGTAACTGTTCTTGTTATATTAAGAATGGCTGGATTTTTTTTTTGGACAGCTCTTGTACATTATTCTACCTGATGTAAAGCTGTACTAGAAGGCTATGGTAATCAAAACATTATGGTGCCAGCATAACAAAGACACAAAAATCAATCAGTGGCACAGAACAGAGAGCCCAAAATTAAACCCATGCCTATATGGTCAAATAATCCATGAGGCAAGAATATATAATAGGGTGAAGTCTATTCAATAAATGATATTGGCAAAATTGGACAGCCAAATTAAAAAAAAAAACCAACCTAGACCATCTTCTTATACCATATACAATAATAATCTCAAAATGGATTAAAGACTTCAGTGTTCAATTCCAAAACAATAAAACTCTTTGAAGAAAAGACAGGCAGTAATCTGTTTGACATTGCTCTTACTAATTTGTGTGTGTGTGTGTGTGTGTGTGTGTTTAAATGTCTCCTTGGGCAAGGGGAACAAAAAGCAAATGAGACTACATCAGGCTTAATAGTTTTTGCACAGCAAAGGAAATGATCAACAAAATGAAGTGACAACCAACTGAATGGAAGGAGATATTTGCCAATGATATATCTGATAGGGTATTAATATAAAATATATATAAAGAATTCATGCAACTTAACTAATGTGATTTTTTGATTGTGTAACAAATTTTACTGACCTTTGGAAGATCTGCCTGACTCCGAACCAATATTTCCTAAATGATCAATGCATGAGGTACAAAATCACACATGGGTGAAAGATCCATTCAAAGTGCAAGATATGCCAATGGCTTTTAATACAACAGAATACAAAAAGATTTCCATATTGACATTAACCTTTAAGGAACTACCACTTTTTGAGTTTTGGTAGTGTCAAAGAAAAATATTCATGGTTATCTGAATAGGTATTAAAATACTCATCTCTTCCAAATATATATTTCTGTGAATACAGATTTTTTCTATATATTTTTATTTATTTTTATTTTTGACAGAGAGAGAGAGAGATACAGAGACAGAGACAGAGAGAGAACTGAACTGGGGGAGCTCCCCGTTCAGCATATGGTTCCGCACGGGCCGGGGCCGGGGCCGGGATTCGATCCTCGGTCCCCGGCGCTGCAAAGTGTGCGCTCAACCCACTGAGCCATTCCGGCTTCCCCAGATTTTTTTTTCTTCTATACTTCAGTCAAAACAGTACATAGATATTGCAACAGAATGAATGGGGAAGATTATATATAGAAATCTAGCTGTCTGCTTTTATGGCAGATTTTGAACAAACTTGCAATAATGGAAAATGCCACTCATCTCACTTACTTTTTGTTTTGAGAAACATATTTTTTAAAGGTTTATTTTTTATTGTTTTTGACAGAGACAGACAGACAGAGAGAGACAGAGAGAAGGGAGAGGGCCCAGAGCAGTCTCCATAGTTGACAGCATTAGTTTTCCATATAGTTTCACTCCACAGGTGGGCACGGGGCTGCACAGGGCAGGAACTGGGCCGGGAGCCTCCTGCATAGGCCCCACCAAGAACTGACCTGGGGGCACACCCCAGTTCAGCACATGGGTCTGCCTGGGCCAGAGCCAGGATTTGATCCTCAGTCTCTGGGGCTGCAAAGTGAGCATTTAACCCACTGAGCCATCCCAGCTTCCCCATATTGTTTTCTTTTTTTAATGTGTTAATTATAATAATGTATGAGTTTGCTATTTTTTCTAAATGAATTGAAATATAATTAAATTTTGTTTAGTTTTAATTTCTTTTTAATGAGGTATAATTGACATATAACATTGTGTTAGTTTCTGGTATACAACATAATGAGTTGGTATTTGTAGTTATTATGAAATGATCATTGCAAGAAGTCTAGTTAACTTCTATCACCATGCATAGTTGCAATTTTTTTCTTGTGATGAGGGCTTTTAAGATCTACTCTGATAGAAACTTTGAAATATGAAATAGTATTATTAACAATAGTCGCCATGTTCCACATTACATCCCTAGGATTTATTTATTTTACAACTGGAAATTTGCACCCCTGATACCCTTCACCTCTATCACCCGACTCCCAACCCCACCCCACCTCTGGTAACCACCAATCTGTTCTCTATATCTATGAGTTTGCTTTTTCTGTTGTTTCAGTATTTTTTTTTTGTATTTATGTTTTTAGATTCCACATATAAATGAGATCGTATGGTATTTGTCTTTCTCTCTCTGACGTAATTCACTTAGCATAATGCTCTCAAGGTCCATCTATATTGTTACAAATGGCAAGATTTCATTCTTTTTTATGACTGAATAATATCCCATTGTACATAAATAGCATAACTTTTTATCATTTAATTCATCTATGGATATTTATGTTGGTTCCATATCTGTAAATAATGCTGCAATGAACATGGGGGTGCATATATGTTTTTGAGTTACTTTCCATTTTCTTAAGTACCCAGCAGTGGAATTCCTGGTTCATACAATAGTTCTATTTTTAATTTTTTAAAGAAACTCCATACTTTTTTACATAGTGGCTGCATCAATTTACATTTCCATCAACAATGCAGAAGGGCTTCCTTTTCTCCACATCCTCACCAACACTTGCTATTTCTTGTCTTTTTGATAATAGCCATTATAACAGGTGTGAGGTGATAGCTCATTGTGGTTTTGATTTGCATTTCCCTAATGGTTAGTGATGTTGAGCATCTTTTCATGTATGTCTTCTTTGGGAAAAAAAGTCTGTTCATATCTCCTGCCCATTTTTTCATTGGGTTGTATATTTATTTTTTGCTATTGAGTTGTATGAGTTCTTTATATATTTTGGATATTAACCCACTATCAGCTATATGATTTGCAAACATTTTTGCGTTTTTGGTAAGTTGCCTTTTAATTTTTTTGATGATTCCCTTTGCTGTTCGTAAGCATTTTGGTTTAAGGGTAGTTCTTCTTTATTTTTGCTTTCATTCCCTTTGCTTTTGGAGTCAGATCCAAGAAAACATTGCTAATACCAATGTCAAGGAGCAGCCTATGTTTTATTTCAGGAGTTTTATGGTTTTGGGTCTTATATTCAAATTTTTATTCCATTTTGAGTTGATTTTTATGTACTGTGTAAGATAGTAGTCCAGTTTCATTATTTTGCATATGGTTGTCCAGTTTTCCCAACACCATTTATAAAAGAGACTATCCTTTCCCCACCATATATTCATGGCTCCTTTGTTGTAAATTAATTGAGCATGTATGCATGGGTTTATATTTGTGCTCTCTATTCTGTTCCAATGATCTATGTGTCTCTTTTTATGACAAATACTGTTTTGATTACTATAGCTTTGTAATATAGTCTTTTATTGTTAAATTTCTTGGGATGACATTGGTTGGTAACAATTACATAGTTTCCTGGTGTACAATTCTACATTACATCTTCTATGCATTGCATTATGTACTCACCACCCAGAATCAGCTTTCCCTCCATCCTCACATATCTGGTGCCCCTTCCCAACTCCTCCCCGCCTTCCCCCCCATCCTTTCATCCACTTTCTCCTTTGCCCTCAGGTAACCACCAAACTATTGACTATGTCCATAAGTTTTTGTTTCTTTGTTACTTTCAGTTTTATATATGACCTCATTTACAGGTGGATTATAAAATTGAATGTAGTGTAGTTGGAAATGAGGTAGTATGATGCCTACAGTTTTGTTCGTCCATGATTTTTTTTTTTTTTTTTGGCTATTGGGAGTCTTTTGTAGTTTCATACAAATTTTAAGGTTGTTTTATTTCTGTGAAAAATACCATTAGACTTTTGATAGGATTGCATTGAATCTGTAGATTCCATAAGGTAGTATGGACATTTTAACAATGTTAATTCTTCCAATCCATGAATGTGAAATATGTTTCCATGTATTTGCATCTTCAATTTCTTTCATAAGTGTCATAGTTTTCAGTGTGCAGATCTTTCTCCTCCTTTGTTAAATTTATTGTAGGGATTCTATTATTTTTTATAGAAAAGAAATGGAAATGGGATTTTTTTCTTCTCAGTTTTAATTTCTAACACAGTAAATATTAATAGATGTAACTCACATAAACAGAAGTGCTTTGGAGTCCTGTAAAAGTCAGAACTGATAGTTTAAGGCAGGGGTCTCCAAACTACGGCCCATGGGCCAGATGTGGCCTGCGAGTCCCTCTCATCCGGCCCGTGGAGACCTTTTTATCTGAATAAAATAATATTAAATAAATAATTAAAAACAACATCTATGTTTTGATTCTTTTTTCTTTGGACCTCGAGTGTGTAGTCGGCCCCCAAACTGCTGTTTGATAGTTAATGAGGCCCGCGGGCTGAAAAGTTTGGAGACTCCTGGTTTAAGGGAATGTTTACACACATAGGTTGGCCTCATTTTCATTCTTGTGGACAATTAAATTGCTATTTCCTTAGCTTGATCTGTGGAAGCTTGGTTTTAGGCTTTGTTGACCAGGTCTACTTCAGTTTACCTTAGTCCAGAGGTTTAGTCTTTACTTCTAGGTTTTCAGTGGAAGTCCATGCTCTTCACTGAGCCTCTTTAACTTGACTTGATCTCTAGCACTGATCAGCTGCTGATATCTCTGCTCAGCTCTTTATCCTTCAACTGTTCGTTTCCTCCTGGAGTCCTTGGAGTTTTACTCTACACATGCACAGCTCATGAGTCAGTTAAGGATTTGAGGTGAATTTACATACAGATTTGGAGCCTCTTTCCCTCCGGCTGTCTCCTTTTCATGTCTCCTGCTCTATTCCCAGACTATCAGGCCATCTCACCTCTGTCCTCTGAATCCTCAGTGCATTATGACTGCGGCCTTCTGCTTGAGCTATAAATCCAGTGCACCAAGCAAATGGAGGAGGCTTCAGATGACAAGCCAACTAAATGAGGATCTCATCCATTGTGCTTTCATTCTTTCAGAACCCTATCTCCTCCAGTATTTGCCTGCTTTTGGTTGAGTTCCAGTGAATTCAAATGACTAATTTTTTTCTATAGTTTCCAGAGTTATAATTATCAGCAGGAGAGTTAATATGATATGAGCTACACTGCTATTAACTGAAATGGAGTCCCTATCTCTTCTCACCTTAGAACCAAGATTAGCAAAAGCATGTCCTCTGTGGGGAGGAAGTAGAGTCAATACCGGGTCCTTGAAAAATGTCCTTCTCCAGCTGTGCAGTATTTTATAAACTCTTACTTCCTCACAGTCCACACAAAGTCTAATTTAATATCGTCTTCCCTGGATGGTTCTGATGATGGGCCATGGACCACCATCAGATATCTATTTTCTTAGTCTGCCCTTTCATTCTTGGTGGGTAGTCATCTATCCAGTATCTTAAAGTCACACTTGCATTTTGTGATTAATTCACATCATTATATATGCCTTTGTGAAATGTACTTTCTGTTTTATGACCAGTTTACATTTTTGTACAGTTATGGTTTCATTTGATATTCATCTTTATCATATTTTTGGTGCTCAAATTATTAGCACCTTGTCTTCATTAACTTTTTCTTTAGGTTAATTTATTTATTCTTTTACTTTTTACTCTTTTTTATTAAAGTATAATTATGTACACTAAAATGTACCAATATAAAGTGAACAGTTAAATGTGTTTTGAAAAATACATACAGCCATGTAACCCATATCTCTATAAAGATAGAATGAACATTTCTAACACCCCATCCAGTGTCCCTTTTGTTCCTTTCCAATTACTTTCTCCCCTTGTAGATGAAATCATGGTGTGCTGATTTCTGTCACTACAAGCTGTTCTTGCCTGTTCACAAATTTTATATAAAGGAAATAATACAATATGTACTCATTTTAGTCTAACTTCTTTTGCTCAAGATAATGATTTTGAATTTCCTCTATATATTGCACATATTAGTAGTTTGCTCATTTTTAATTTTAAGTAGTATTTATTCATGCCAATTTATATATTCTCCTTGGCTGTTTCCAGTATGTTTTATTATGAATAAAGCTGAAAACCTTATTGGAAGTATTTTTGTGTACACACATTTTATTTTCTGTTGAACAAATATCTAAGAGTGGAATTGTTGGGTCTTAGTAAACTTGTAGGTTTAATGTTGTAAGAAACTACCAGTTTTCCAAAGTAGTTTTATCATTTGACACTCCTACCAGCAGTGTATGAGAATTCTAGTTGTTGATGTTGTTTCCTTTGGTGGCCTTTTTTATTTAAGGCAAATTTTTCAATGTCAAGTCATCAGATGATAAGCATATGGCTTTATTATTAGTTTTCCCTGGAATTCAGTCTATATATGACAAAAATCTGTTACTATTATTTTTTAAGACAGAGTCTCTAGAATCTATAAATTTAAATATGGCCTTGAATTTAATATATGCCTCCTGTAGATTGAAAAGAAGTCCTTATTCACACTGGTGCCATTACTTTGGATTATGATTTTCAGTGTCATATATGTATTTTTTTTTTCAGTATGTGTTTTTTTATTGTTAAATTTATTAGGTTGGCAGTGATTAGTAAAAATTACATACGTTCCAGGTCATCAGTCTTTTTAATTTTAACCTCTCAAGTGGTATTTTATTGTGGTTTTAATTTTTAATTTCTCTGTTAACTAAATATGTTGAGCATTTTTTTCTTGTGTTTATTGGCCATTTATATGGCTCCTTTGTAAACTATCTAATTAAATTTGTGTTAATTTTTAAAATTTTGTATTTTATTATCAATTTGCAGGTTTCCTTATCTTCAATTAAAAAAATATATTACCTCAGTTACCTCTGAAAGTATTCTTATCTCTGATAACCGCAAAATATCTTAGGCTCCCTTTTGGGATTTTCTGCTCCACATATAGAACCAACTACTCTCTAGGAATCTTGGCATCTTCTTATATAACTTATGATGATTCCTGTGTAGTCTTTCCTAAACTCCATGACGGGAAAAGCCAGGCCCAGCCCATACATGACATCAGTTATGGCCATGGTAGGGGTTTGGACCTGGCTGTTCCTATCTTGGCATCTCGGGCAGTTTACAGAGAAATCTCCATGAGGGTCAGTTCTGGCACCAATACCATCGTACTCTGAAAATGGGAACCTCATAGCCTGTCAAATTAATCCATTCTTATTTCTATAATCTTCCAATTGTAAGCATGAGAAATCTTGCCAGTGCCCTCACTAGTTTTCTATTGTCCTCTCATTCTCATGCTTCTCTATGTGTAC
The DNA here is from genome assembly GCA_004027555.1 of Craseonycteris thonglongyai. Taxonomy (NCBI): domain Eukaryota; kingdom Metazoa; phylum Chordata; class Mammalia; order Chiroptera; family Craseonycteridae; genus Craseonycteris; species Craseonycteris thonglongyai. Next base: position 4,247 of record PVKE010044109.1, on the reverse strand, counting down.
CCCAGCTGAACTCTCCCCTGGGTTTTCATGTGACACCTTCTGGACCACTGCCACACACACTTCATTATAAATTAACCTTCCTATATCTTTGGTATCTTTTAAAGATAATTCTAAGTAAATTCTCATTTTCTACTGCATCACTTTTCATAGAAGATATTACTCTTTCTTCATACTCCAGTATCTCTTGGCTGAGAGGTAGTGCTAATATTCTCCCAATTGACCATACTCCTTTCAATTGACGATTCTTTCCCAATCTAAGCAAAAGACTCTCTTGGAGGTTCCTGCCACCTACCATATTACTCTTTGCAAACCTTCTCTTACAATCACTTATCTATATTCAGTTCTCTCCTCCACACTTATAAGCCTTTGGAACTTGAATCTTATTTATCTCCTCTGCCTTGACTCTTGCTAGGAAGTTTCATTATCCATGTGGACTGCCCATCCAACTGCCTAACATCACAATTCCATTCTCTGGATGTCACCTCCCATCTTCTAAATGCTTCCTATCTTTATATTCTTTATACTCATTTTCAACCATTTTAGGATTATTAGCCCTTCTCTATGTTCTTTCAATACATCAGCCTCATTACTGCCCATATTTCTTTTCAGACTTATCCTGGACCTTGTGGGTCATTACATGATCCATTTTCTCAGTACCTCAATCAACTCCCTCACCCTTATCCTGCCATACCTTTACCACAACCCATCTATAGCTGCAATTGATTCTGGGAAATATACTTTGTAAGCCTCTTGTCATCTGCATGCTAGACAGGGTTGAATACATGTTGAACAAACCTGTCTGCATTATCTACCATACTGTGTCCGTTTTGTCCTAAAGCTCATTGAGTAATTCTTCAGTATAAAAGATTTTAGATGCTGTGGAGGCCAGCCTTCAAATTTGTCCCCAGCAATCCTTACCTTGTATTATCCATGCCTTGTATACCCTCTTCCCACATTGAATAGGGCTGACCTGTGTGACAGAAAGGACACTGTGGAAGTAACAGCATGTCTTCTGAGGCTAGGTCATAAAAGGTACTATCACTTCTATTTTACTCTTTTTGTACCACTTCCATTGGAAGAAGCTGATCACCATGTTATGAGAACACTCATGCAACTCTGTGGAGAGGCCCATGTGGGTAAGAACAGAAGCCTCTTCCAACAAACATTACCAACTTGTCAGTCAGGTGAGTGAGTCACCATGGAAGTGGGTCTTCCAGCTTCAGTCAAGCCTTCAGTTGAATGCAGCTGTAGACAACATCTGACTACAACCTCATGAGAATCTATAAGCCATAATTGGTCAGCTGAGCTGCTCCAAAATCCCTGACCCACAGACATTGCGAGAGATAAGTATTGTTGTTTTAAACCACTAAGTATTGGGGTGACTTTTAATGAACAAACGGATACTAATATACCATATTTTTCCATGTATGAAACAATACTTTTGTCTAAAATTGTTAGACTAAAAAATGGGGGTCATCTTATACACAGGAGTAACCCATGTATTGATTTGTTAATATTGGGTTAGAAAAGTAGGATTCTATTATACATGGGGGAGGGGTCTTAAATGGAAAACATGGTAATTACCCCCATTCTGGACATTAATTCTTTTTTCAGTCTGCTTTAAATGATCTGACCACTTTTTTCCTCCTTCATTCCCTACCCAGTTTATATAAACTCAAGCCCAAAAGTTGAGGGCTTGTAGAAATGAAATATGCAGTTCTCTGGTAATGACCTGGGTTCCTCCACTTTCTAGCTCATCCTTCACTAGCCTTCTGATAATAGTCAAGCAGCTCCTATTGGACCAGTCTTTTACAGACAACTATATCTGGACAACAACAAACCACCATAACAAAAAACTCCTGAAGGCATTGGAAAGGGACCAAAAACCTGGCAGGTACTGGATGGCAAGCTTCACTTTGAAGAGGGCAAATACACTAGGTAAGTCATCAGGGGTTTTTGTTTGTTTGTTTGTTTTGTTTTGTTTTCTTGTTTTTTGTTTTGTTTTGTTTTTTAGTTTTGTATAGGGCCGGTTGCAGTATGCACCATGCTGAAGTTGGGAGAGGTTTAAATGAAGATAGTCTTACTGGGTTGAAACACGAGAGGAGAATATAGGGGCAACCATAGCAGGATAGAGAGCTCAGAGTTAGGTTCTTCCTTCTGCTAACTCTAGGCTTTATTTGTTCTTATTTTTTTAGTTCCCTAAGGTGTAAAGTTGTTGTTTATTTCAGATGCATATATTCCCTAATATATGCATTTACTGATGTAAACTTTCCTCTTAGAAATGCTTTTGCTGCATCCCACATGATTTGATATGTTGTAGTTCCATTTTTATGTTTTAAGATTTTTATTTTCCTTTTGATTTTTTTCTTTGACCCATTTGTTGTTTAGAAGAATGTTGTTTAGTTTCCACATATGTGTAGATCTTCTCACTTTCCTCTTGTTGGTTTCTAGTTTCATACCATTGTGGTCAGAAAAGATAATTGGTATGATTTCAATCTTCTTAAATTTGCTTAAATTTGTTTTGTTTCCTATCATATGAGTATAATCTGTCCTGGAGAATGCTCTGTGTGCATTTGTGAAGAATGTGTATTCTGCTGCTTTGGGATGGAATATTCTTTATATGCCAAGATCATTTTTTCTAAAGTATGATTCAAATCTAACCTTTCTGCATTGATTTCTTGTCTAGATGATATATTTATTGCTGATTGTGGGGTTTTGAAGTCCCCTAGTAGTATTGTAATGTGAAATTTTCCTTAGTATTTGCTTAAAATATTTTGGTGCTCAGGTATTGGGAGCAAATGTATTTATGATTGTTATATCTTCTTGATGTATTGATCTCTTTATAATTATATAATAACCTTCTTTTTCTCTTGTTACCATTTTGACTTGAATCTATTTTGTCTGATATAAGAATGGCTAAGCCTACTTTCTTTTGGTTTCTGCTTGTTAGGAAAATTATCTTCCATCCCTGAACATTGAGCCTATGTGTGTCTTTAGAGCTGAAAATGAATCTTCTGTAGATAGCATATGAGGGGGTATCCCTAAAAAACAATGGAACGATCTTCTGGAGTGAGAGCTCCTTATAGTACAGGCTTTCCCCACTAGGTGAGTGTTCTAGGAACCCATCTGTATTAGCAAATCAGCTGGTGCGAGAGGCTGCATTCGGCTTCAGTGAATTTATTTTGAAGGCTCAACACATTTACCCTTTCCTGATGGATGATATACATGAACATTGTGTGGCATGACAACATACCTGCCCATGCCGTGCTAAGTGTTCTACAGTTTTTTGGCCAAAAACAGCATGACCCCGGTGCTCCGCCCTTCCTATTCACCTGATTAGCCCCAAGTACAACTTTTTCTTGTTTCCCCAGATGAAAAAACAGTCCTCAAAGGGAAACGTTTTGCCAGTGTGGAAGAGGTGAAACAAAAAATGGTAGAAGCACTAAAAGGCATCAAAATTGACAAGGTCAAAAAAGCATCTCAATATGTGTATTGCATCAAACAGAGTACTTTGAAGGTGACTGAAGTTTAAACAGGTAAGAATAAATATACAATTTTTTATAATATAATGCCAGGGTATTTGGGTTTCCTTATGTACAATTAGGTTACCTTTTGAGTGGTGAATTAATTCATTTACATTGAGGGTGATTGTTGATATGTAAGGATTTACTACAGCCATTTTACCTTTTGCCTTCTGCCTAGTTTGTCTCTCCATCATTTCTTTCCCCTTCTGTTTCTGTATACCTTTGTAAATTGGTGGTTTTACATCATGATTTGCTCAGTCTCTCCTTTTTTATGTTTTCTGTCCCTGCTCTATATATTTGCTTTGTGATTACCATGCAGTTTACATGCAGTTTATTTTTTAATGCTCCTTTTTAAAACTTTTTAAAACATTTATAGGTAAATGTTTAATTTACTATTCTAAAATAGTTAATTTTTGAATTCTGACTATTTATCCCCTTAATCACAGTACTGTGCCCTTTCATATTTTCATTTTACCTTGAAGAGCTCCTTTAAACATTTCTTGCAAGGCAGGTATAGTGGTGGTGGGCTGTCTCAGCTTTTGTCTCGGAACATCTTTCTTTCTCTATATCCAAAGCATAATTTTGCCAGATACAGCATTCTGGGCTAGCAATTTTATCCTTTAATCCTTTGAGTATGTCATTCCACTCTCTCATGTCTTGTAAAGTTTCTTCTGAGAAATTTGCTGATAGCCTAATTGGGGAGGGGGATCTTTTATAGTTTAC
>PVKE010044108.1:0-13163 GCA_004027555.1 Craseonycteris thonglongyai | reverse complement strand
ATTGGTTTCTTTATACCAGAAGCCGCCTAGTGGCAGAAATGCAGAGAAAAGGCGATGGGACCTCCGGTAGGTTTTCTTCTAAGATCAGAACCTGTCTGACCTCGCTGTTCAGAATTGCTTGGGTTGCGATGTCTACTCCTAACCCGTTAACGCAGGCGTGGACTTGGCTTCGTAGAGGTCTATTGAAAATGTCCCAGGGAAGTTCATGTCTGTCTTTGCTATAAACTCCTTGTCATATCCTTTTTTCTTCTTCTTCTGTTTTTGTTTTCACATCCAGGGCCATTATTTCTCTCGTGATCGTGGAGCTCAAACGGAAAATTAAGTATAATGTGCTTCCTGCTACATTTTAAGTCCTTACCTACTGCCAGTTTTTGATCCAATTGTGTTGCAGGTCGGATAGGAGTTTGGATATGACTCAGAAAACGAATAATGATGGTGTAGTGAAGAGAGGAAAACACCTAGTTTCCTATATTCAGAGGACTTTTGAATCTGGTTAAATAAAAGGAATAGAGAAAAAACATCTAGTTTTTGACAGACACTCCCTAACCTTCATTTTTGTTTGTAAAGAGGCAAAAACAGGAGAGTCACAAACTCCAATATTAGATCTAAACTCCGGGGGTTGAGGGGGAGTCAGGAACACCAGTTCTGGGCTCGGTTTAGCTGCTACATTGTTACTTGACCTTGTAACAATGTAACATGAGTGATCTGATCATCCTTTTGTTCTTTCCTCTTTCAAAAAAAAAAAGAAGAAAAAGCTTCTTGGTTCTGTAATGAAACTGATAACATGATTAGCAATAGCCAATCAGGCCACAATCAGGAAGTTCCCTGCTGCAGTGTGATAGCTTACATGATATGACATAAACTTCCTGAGGGTTCAACTAACTCCTGTTTTATGGCATCTTCATTTTTTTCGTGAAGAAAAACGTGTCTGTGGCCTCACGAGACTTTGCAAATGTTGTGCCGTTTGTTCTAAAGTTAAATGGGAACGAGGGACATCGAAATTTCATCGTTTAAACGTTCATCCTCCTAAATTTGTGTCGAGCGTGGCAAAATCTGTAGATGTACCCTTTCAAAGTCATTTTTACTGGGATGGTGATTTCCCCTCAAAGGCAGGGATTGGTAAGCTCTTTACTATTTTTTTTTTTTTTTTTTTAACAAAGAAGTTTGAGAATCATTTTTCTTTTTTTTTTTTATATATCTTTTTATATTTATAGAGAGTAATTATTTTATCTTCAGTGCATATTTATTTCTATTTTACTTTTTGACAGATAGCGAGAGAGACAGAGACAGAGACAGCTAGAGAACCGAACTGTGGGAACTCCCCAGTTCAGCATGTGGGTCCTGCCTGGGCCGGAGCCGGGATTCGATCCTCGGTCCTCGGGGCCTCAAAGCGAGCGCTCAACCCGCTGAGCCGTCCCGGCTTTCCCTCTTTACTATTGATAACAGAAGTAATAACAGTGCCTACCCTTTACTCTAAAAAACTAGGAAATTACCTTAGAGGCAGGACTCTGAGCAACCGGCCTGGAGTCAGACAAGAGACAGCAAGGATTTCTCCTTGGGCAGCACAGCATCGCTCACCTGAGTTTTGTGCGTCGTCGGGTTAGGGGTTTCTGCCCCGCGTGACAGGGTTTGGACCGTCTTGTCCGCGGCCTTTCTGTTGTTTAGGCCTTGGAGTCATCGCATCTTCTTGGAAGAGCCTCCCTTTACGAACACCCTGCCTGCTCCGCTCTGAGCTCGCTGTCGTTCTTGCAGACGGAAAGGGTGGGACTGGGCTCCGTCGTTCATGCATCAGGCCCCTCACACCAAAGCGTGCTCTTCACAAAGGTTGCCGTCCACCGGGGGTCCCTCCGGCCCACGCCTTCCTCCCTGTTCTCTCCCTGGTACAAAGTGCCCGTGGGTTTGGGTGGCTCCGTCCCTGGGCTTCATGATTGAATTTCTTGTTCCGAATGAAGCGCTTCCTGTCTGACACCAGGCAGCTCTTTGAACAGTAGGGCCACACCCTGCAAACCCAGGGGTCAGCTATTTGTTATGAGGGATGTCATCGCTCATAATCATATGCTAGAGAGCAATTCGGATCTTCCTAACCAGTTCCCGTCCACAGCCTTGCCATCCAACGCCCTGGGATAGAGGCTCACCTGACTCAGACCTCGCTGCTCTAAGCTGACAAAACAACGACAACAGCATTGCATTGCATTAATATTGAAAATGAAAATCGGTGATTACTCCCGCACGGTGATGGGATGTTGCTGCTGAATGCCATTGACCTTGAACACGTATAATTCGAACATTGATTCACGGCGCCATAAATCTGTGATCGTGAGAGAATTACTTTTAACCGCTTGTGTTCGATTTTAGGGCCTTCCTTTTCATTTTCAAAATGCATCGTGTTTCAGTCATAGCACATAATGTATTTTTCTAGTGGGTTGGTTATTAGCAAATATGTTTCAACTTTCTGAACAGCGTCTATTGTTTTCAGGTTGCCAACAATGGCATGAAATTCCCTAGGAGAGCTTTACCTAAAGGTACAATAACCCTGATGTTAATATTAGTTAACATCAGTAATCACGACTTACTGACTGTATCTTAAGAACCTGGACCGAACTAAGAATCCCATTTTTCCTTAGTAGACGACAGTGATCCTATTGATCCAAAATCAGTAGAATCCTTAATTTGATTTGTTTTTCTTGATTGCGGTCATGAACTTCATCTATGTTTAAGCTATAAACACATATGACATGTGCTCACCATCCTAACTGAATGTGTTTGTAGATTCCATACAGAAAATTTATTTTTATGAAGGAACAGTTTATTGATTTATTCACGAATAACTATTGATTAACTGTTTAAAGCATTCTGCTAATTTCCGCTGTGGGGTATAGAGAAGAATAACACATGTTCTTTAACCTCAGGGTAGCTTATTTTAAGCCAGGAACCTGATGAGGCGTGAATGCAACAACCATATACAAATTCCACTTCTTACTTATTTATTTTTCCACAACCTCCTAGGTGTGTGAGACCCAGAGAATGACTGAGAGAGAGCGAGCTCAAAATTATTGTAGAGTTAAGAGTCTCTTTGGGCCAGGAGAACCCTTCTGTCCTATGAATCTTTGTTCACGTGAAATAAAAAGGAATCAAGGGCGCATCTTGAAGGAGGAACCTGGTCGGTGAACTTACAGGGGTCACGTGGGGAGAGGGTTCCAGGCAGAGGGCGTGGGCTTCGTGGGTGCAGAAAGCACTAGGCGGGTTTGGAAACACGGCGTTAAGAGGCATAACAGTGCAGCACTGAGAATGAAATAAGGGTTTATTTCTCAGACGGGTTGGGGTCAAATTATAGAGCACCTGGAAGCCAGACAGCCGTGTGGACTGGCTTGTCTACACTAGCGTTCTGCTGCGTAGGCACAATCCCCTCAGGTAGGTGTGCGGATGCACGGGGGTGTGAGGAGGTGGCAAAACGTCATTCCCTTCTGATTTCCAACCTTAAAAATGAATTAAGAATGACTAAAATGTCCTTTATTGACCCACTCTGCGCCCTCACGCTGATTTCAAGGTCACAGGGTGCGTTGCGGGTACAGTCAGGGAGGCACCCTGAGGGAAGAAGGGTGGGCGCTGAGGGGTTAGGAGGGACCCCCTCCCTGTCGGTTGGTTTTCAGGGAGTCGCTCACCACCACACGCCACCTGGCAGTGAGTGTTTGGCAATATCTGGAGACGTTTCTGTTGGGTCTTGACATAGTGGGAGGCGGCCCCGGGGGCTGCTAACCGGCCTGTAATGAACAGGGCAGCCCCCGCCACAGAGCATGATCCAGGGCACAGCGGCCGCGCCGTGGACCCCCGAGCACAGAGGTGTGGACCGCGGGAATCCACTTACACGCGGGAACCTCTCGATACGCAGCTTTCATGTTTTCAATCTGAAGTTGGGAGTCTTTTGGGTTCCGAAGGCCAACTGTATGCTGTGATGCTACCGTGTTTCCCCGAAAGTAAGACACCCCCCGAAAACAAGACCTCCTTACAGGTTTGCCTCTCGCTGAAATACGTATAAGGCATCCCCCCGAAAATAAGGCCTAGCGCATCTTTGGGAGCAAAACTTAATATAAGACACTGTCTTATTTTCGGGGAAACAGGGTAAGACACTGTCTTATTTTCGGGGAAACAGGGTAAGACACTGTCTTATTTTCGGGGAAACAGCGTATAAGACACTGTCTTATTTTCAGGGAAACAGGGTATAAGACACTGTCTTATTTTCGGGGAAACAGGGTAAGACACTGTCCTATTTTCAGGGAAACAGAGTATAAGACACTGTCTTATTTTCGGGGAAACAGGGTAAAACACTGTCTTATTTTCGGGGAAACAGGGTAAGACACTGTCTTATTTTCAGGGAAACAGCGTATAAGACACTGTCTTATTTTCGGGGAAACAGGGTAAGACACTGTCCTATTTTCAGGGAAACAGAGTATAAGACACTGTCTTATTTTCGGGGAAACAGGGTAAAACACTGTCTTATTTTCGGGGAAACAGGGTAACACCGTTTCCTTTAAGGGACTTGAGACTTCATGCATTTCAGTATCCGAGGGGGGTCCTGGAACCAACCCCCCTCAGGTACAGAGGAACAGCTCAGGTTTTGGGGGAGTCCAAAGTTACCTGTGGCTTTTTGGACTTCTGGTAGGGGAAGGAGTTTGGGGCCCCTGAACCCCCTCGTTGCTCAAGGGTCAGTTAGTGTCCAGGTTAAGAAATCCCGGCGGGCTTACCATGGCTTAGCATTGGAATCCGATCATCTGTGAAGTCATCGCTTCTGTGCCTTTTTCCCAGGGTGGGTTTCCATAGGCTTTTGATGGGTACCTGACCCAACAAATTCTAACCACATTGCGCTCCCTATGAAACCGCCTGGTTGCAAGAAGGCGATCAAGTCACACAACAGGCTCACTGAATGCCAAGCTTTGTGTCCTGTGGAGGGTTTTGATAAAAATGCGTGAGGTAAACGTGATGAGCTATAAATCACGTACTTTTCTGTAAATGCTTTTGGGTTTCTAGTGATACCGTTATGTCACCTACAAATCAATGCGTTTTTCTTGGCTCTCTCTCGTCTTCATGATTTTTAAGGTGGCCAGCAGTCCTCCTTTAGGGAGGACCGTCCTCCTCTTGGAAGCTCTGTCCTCCCTCGAGAAGCATCCTCCTAAATGTCCTCCTTTTTGATGTGTGTTCAGTGTTTATCCACAGAACGACCAGACATTAAAATAGATGACAGTTGTGTATTTGAAGAAATCAGAAAACTGAATATTTATTTAAATTCTGAAAAATGGGTCGAGCGGGAACATGAACATGTTGAAGTTGATCAAAGATGGGTGAAAATATTCAACCATTTCAAAAATGCACATATACTGTATGAAAATTTACTTCTCGTCCAGTTTACCCTGAGCTGCCCTGGCACGAACGCAGCCGTTGGAAGGGCATTTTCAATGGCTCATGATTTTTGAACAACTGAAACATCAAGACTGACTGTGGCTACTCTAGCTGCAGCCCTGGCTGTGGAATTCAATATGAGAAATAGTTCTTGTACGGATATTTCTCATATTTTGTTAGAAAAGGACACATGAACAAAAAACATGCATTCCATCGGAAAATATTCCTATTTAAATAATAATGAATCATAATACGCCTGCATTATCTCTTGACTATATTATAATGCTTTCTGTGTAGTTATTGTTGCAAAGAATAAATTTTTTTTATTCTTTATTATTAAATTTTTTTGCAATATTTGTTTCTTTGTTTATGTCCTTTTCATTGGAAAGAAGTTGGTCACCTTGGCTAGAAACCCCGCCCCTGTCTCCTCCCTTCACCCGCAGGGACAGCCCTGGCGGTGCCCCTCTTCCCTGTGGCTTCTCTTTCCGAGGGGCGCATGCGCGGCTCCTGCACAGCCCCGTGTGCACAGCGCCCGTGCACATGCGCAGTGCTGGCGCGGCCGGGCCCAGGTGGCTGCAGCCGAGCTGGGACCGCGATCGCGGCGCTATGGCCTCGGCCGGCGGGGAAGCCGTCGCGGTGCCCGGGCCCGGGGCTGCCAACGGCCTCAGCAATGGAGCGGACGGGCCCTCGGCGCAGCCCAACAACCCGCTGTCGCGGAAGCTGCATAAAATCCTGGAGACGCGGCTGGACAACGACAAGGTGGCCCGGGTGGGGGAGGGGACGGGGCCGGGCCGGGCGGGGGGCGTCCGACCCCTCGGCCCCGCCGCGGGGAGGGGACCCTGCGCAATCGCAGAGGCGTCCCGGGGGTCGCGCCCCTCGAGGACTCGGGGTCCCGGAGGCCGAGGTTGGGGTCGCATGGGGGGTCCGAGCTGGGAGGGACGAGAAACCGTGACAAAGCACAGGGTCACTGAGCATGCCCGGTGACAAGTGACAACGGTCCAGGCAGGAAGCGTCTTCCAGGAGCATTTGTCTTATTCCTTATGGTTATATTAATTAATTAATAATTAATTAATTAATTAATTAATATTTCTGAGGGGGCCAGCCATCCTCCTGTAGGGAGGACAGTCCCCCTTTGGGAAGTTCTGTCCTCCCTCGAGAAGTGTCCTCCTAGATGTCCTCCTTTTCTTTTCTTTTTGGTCGTGCAATCGATTTTCTTTTTATTTTTTATTTTTTTTGGTTGTTAAATTTATTGAAGGGGAAGCCGGGTGGCTCAGTGGGTTAATTAAGTGCTCACTTTGCAGCCCTGGGGACCGAGGATCGAATCCCGGCCCCGGCCCGTGCGGAGCCATATGCTGAACTGGGAGCTCCCCCAGTTCAGTACTTTCTCTGTCTCTGTATCGCTCTCTCTCTGTTAAAAACAATTAAATAAATAAATAGATAGATAAATAGATAAATAAATAAATAATGTTTGGGGAAGCCGGGATGGCTCAGTGGGTTAATTAAGTGCTCACTTTGCAGCCCTGGAGACCGAGGATCGAATCCCGGCCCCGGCCCATGCGGAACCATATGCTGAACTGGGAGCTCCCCCAGTTCAGTTCTCTCTCTGTCTCTGTATCTCTCTCTCTCTCTCTGTTAAAAACAATTAAATAAATAAATAGATAGATAAATAGATAAATAAATAAATAATGTTTGGGGAAGCCGGGATGGCTCAGTGGGTTAAGCGCTCACTTTGCAGCCCTGGGGACCGAGGATCGAATCCCGGCCCCGGCCCGTGTGGACCCATGTGCTGAACTGGGAGCTCCCCCAGTTCAGTTCTCTCTCTGTCTCTGTCTCTCTCTCTCTGTCAAAAACAATAAAAAATAAAAATAAAATAAATAAATAAATGTATTGGGGTGACATTGATTGGTGACAGTTAGATAGTTTCCGGATGTACAAGTCCACCTCCCATCACCTAGGCTTCGCATGACGTGCCCACCACCCAGAATCAGCTGTCCTCCTTTTCCTTGGAAAAACGTTGGTCACCTTCATATTTCACACAGTGCAAAGCTGCTCATGGCTCACGTGCAGTAACGGTAGCCCCTAGTTGTTGTTGTTGTGAGCGAAGCCCAGCCCATGTAAGTTGTGGGCCCCGCTTTCTTGACAAGATCCGACTGTCCGCATTCCTCTCCCAAGTGCCTCCTGAAACTTCAGATTGGATTGAACAGTTCCTAGCCATAGCTGGTGATCTCTTGTCCATTTGCTGAGCCGCAAGGTAAATTGATCTCGCCAATGTAGCGTAAAGAAAAAATAGTCCGAGGGCTGTCCCAGGGGAAAAAAATCGAGCTAAAGTCAATATAATGAGAAGGGTGGCGTGGCTGGATACTTCCCGGAACGCCCTCGGCTGTCTTCCGGGAGAAAGATTTACATAAGAGAATGTCCACCTCTTTCAAATGGATATATCGTAATTTCTTTCTTTTTCTTTTTTAAAGATTTATTTTTATTGTTTTTGACAGAGAGAGAGAGAGAGATACAGAGACAGAAGGGGGAGGGTCCAGAGCAGTCTCCATAGTTGCACATCATTGGTTTTTCCACATAGTTTCATTCCACAGGTGGGCGCGGGGCTGCACAGGGCAGGAGCTGGGCCGGGGTCTCACCCTGGTGAGAACTGAACTGGGGGCACTCCCCAGCTCAGCACATGGGTCCACACGGGCCGGGGCCGGGATTCGATCCTCGGTCCCCAGGGCTGCAAAGTGAGGGCTCAACCCACTGAGCCATCCCGGCTCCCCCACGTAATTTCTTTAACCAGTCCCCGATAGATGGACATTTCAGGTCATTGCCAATCTTTGAAATTCCAAACAATTCTGCAGTGAGTGACCTGGAGTATACGCCACGATATACAAGTGTCTCCTTAGTGTGTTTTAGAAGTAAGTTTGCTGTTCAGTGATGTGAAGGTCATTCCGTAGTTTATATGTTGTTTATTATAAACAAATTATTTGATAATGACTTCATCAAATTTTGGCTTAAGATTAGGAGAACATTAGAAAATCAGTTCCGGGGGAAGCCGGGATGGCTCAGTGGGTTAAGCGCTCACTTTGCAGCACCAGGGACCGGGGATCGAATCCCGGCCCCGGCCCTTGCGAAACCATATGCTGAGCTGGGAGCTCCCCCGGTTCAGTTCTCTCTCTGTCTCTGTCTCTCTCCCTCTCTCTGTCAAAACCAATCAATAAATAAAAATAATATTATTAAAAAAAAAAGGAAAATCAGTCCCAATGATTGTCTTCTTTTATCAATTGTCTAGGAGATGTTGGAAGCTCTCAAGGCACTTTCAGCCTTCTTTGTCGAAAATAGTTTGCGGACTCGAAGAAATTTACGTGGAGATATTGAACGCAGAAGTTTAGCCATCAATGAAGAGTTTGTAAGCATTTTCAAGGACGTGAAGGAAGTACGTCAACTCTTCATGAAGCATTTATTGAGAATTTACTATATGCCTGGCTCGGGGCTAAGGATTTTATGAATTAGGTTGACATGTTTGCTGTTCACATACCATGTTCAAGTAGAAAATGTAACGACTTAATCCAGAAGCATCGAGGCTTGCCTTTGGATTCGGGCGATTTCTCAATCTGTGACTTCCACTACCTACGCTGGTTCTTAGAAAGTGTAACGTATGTTCTCGAGTATTCTCTTAGGAATTTTAGCCTTTTTTGCTTGTTTTGTTTTTAGTTTCGGGTGTACAAAAGAATGTAATGCTTAGACATTTATGGACTTCACATCGTAATAACCCCAACAGATCTATTGCCCATCTGACACTGCATAGCTGTTACAATACCATTGACTATATTCCCTATGCTGTGCTCTACATCCCGTGAGAATATATATTTATTTAAGTAATAGTTGACATTCAACATTATTTTATATTAGTGTCAGGTATATAACTTAAGAAGTGCTCTCCCCGATAGGTCTAGTACCCTTTGACACCATACATAGTTTGTACAACATTACTGCCTATATTCCCCTGACCCCTGTGACTATTTGTGACGACTAGTCTGTACTTCCTAAGCTCTTCACATTTCTCACCCAGGCCCCAACCTAGGAATTTTAGCATTTTTCATGAGAAAAACAACAATGAAAAAAAACGTTTCTCTGGTTTTTCAGTAGCGATATGCTTTCTACTGGAATAAGGTCAGAAATAGAAAGAACAGTTTACTTATGACCCTGTCACCCAGAAATAACTGTTGCCAGTATTTTATTATATGGTCTTTCTTGTGTTCTTCTGCACATATATTATCTATTTTTCTAAAAAATGGGGAAGTATTGTTTTATAACCCTTTTTTTTTTACCTTTAATAAACATCTTTCAATACCAACAAATATATATACATACACGAGTATATGTTAACCAATTTCTCTTCTCTGAGCCAAATCCTTATTTCAACCTGATTTCTTTTTCCCAAAACAAGACAAAAGATCCCATATTTAAGACTGGAATTGACTAAAAGGAATAACATCTACTGTTAGAAAAGACGTGAAAAAAAATTAGTATATTCTTTCTAGAGGGTGTGACAATAGGAAGTGGCAGATGCCTTAATAATATTAATACCACTTTACTCAGGAATTCTGACGCTAAGAATTTATCCTAAGGGGTTCATCAGATAAGTTTACAACAATATATATATATAAGAGGATGATCCACAGAGTTGCCTAAAACAAGTGGAAAATGTGAAACATTCCCAGCCCCGCAATGAACAGCTGTACACATTCACACTGATTGTGTGCGCTTGTGTGAGTGAGGGTGTACATTAATAATGACAGTGTGTGTGACTACTCGTCTGCAATGATGATCCTTTTTTCCTGTTTAGGAACTGGAAAGCATAAATGAAGATGTGCAGACAATGAGCAGCTGCTGTCAAGACATGACGAGCCGCCTGCAGGTACTGTCAGAGGCTGATGGAAGCCTTGCTCTCCTGTACTTGCGGTGGGTCCCTTCCTGCTGAAGAGCTTACTCGGCATCACGATGCCCTTCTCTTCCTTGTAGTCTTAGGGTACGTGTGCACTGAGAGCTCTGGGTGATTTTCTCTGGGGAACGGTAGGTCGGGTGTGAGCCGTGGAACGCCTGTTCCAAGTACACTACTTGGGCGTTTTAGAAACTTGTGAGTTCTGGAATGTGGTCTCATGTGCTGTATATCTGAACTCTAATAAGTGGTCGTCTGAGGGTTTTGAAGCACAAAATTGAAATCCACTGATACTAGGTTTGTTTATAATTTTAGGCAGCCAAGGAACAGACTCAAGATTTAATAGTAAAAACCACTAAACTTCAAGCTGAAAGGTAAGTGTTTGTTTTTTGTATAGTCGCCTCATTAATGTGGAGATTAAATGGAAAGAAAAGTAGGAATAATGTCAAATCAAAGTTAAAACCAAATCATGAAAAACATGATTCAAAATTGAGACAACATATAAGACTGTAAGCTACTATCCAAGAGTAAAATAAACATGAAATAATAGTTTAGGAACATTAATGTTGATCCTTAATGTTAAAGTTGAGGGGTTATTTCTTTGGAGGTGACAGTGTGTGTACTATTTGCTCTGGCATTCAAAAATGATCGTTTTTTTAAATGTGGGTGTTTAGGTTTTTAGTAATTTTTTTCACAATCATTGTCTCTTTTTTTTTTTAACTATGATTAATTTTCTCTGGTATAACCAAGAGTCAATTGTACAAATTCTTGTAGTTTACAAGTAGGTATACCTACCTAGTAAATGTGTGCGTGACTATAGTGTGGATTCACGTGCTGTAGTGTGCGTTCCGGTCTCTTGTGATTTCCTGTGGGTTTGATGACCTCTCTTTCCTACTAAACTGTGAGCTCTTTGAAGACAATGACAGGTTCTTGCTCACTTTGTCTCTCCCGTGCCCACACATTGTAGATTCAGTGAAAAATTCTGAGTGCATGAATATGGAATGCAACTCTTCTCATGACCCAAAAGGAGCATAAAAATAAGAACTGACAAATAAGCATCGCATGGGGGCGTGTAACACATACGGGATTCTGCTGAGTGTCTACAGGAGGCACTGTTAGAACCTCGTGGTGCCGGTCATATGTTCTCAGAACTAAACAAGGTTTAGGCTCACTGTTTTAGTAAACCGGGAAAGTGTTTTGGCCTCGGCATGCCTTTGGGAAGTGCGGAATTTGGTGCATTCTGATGTCCCGGGAGGCATAGCTGTGCTGTGCCAAGTGGGCATTGGTGTGACTGTATCTTAGGAAAACTACATGGCAGATATTAGGACAACAGATTCCTGAGAGCGAGCACAGACGGGCTTTTCTTTTTACTTTTTACTTTTTTTTTCCATTTTTAAATAGGACCTTTTGTTTTTAATGAGAAGCTTTGTTGAACCAGCAGTTAGCTGTAGAGAGAGAAATCCTCTGGGCTTATTTGGGCACCATGACGTTCTCATTCAGACAGGTGCATAAATGGCATGAGCCTTTTCCCAACTGGGTTTGAGGGAGCTGGGTCACTGTGAGAGCCGATGCTCTCATAGGTCAAGTTCAACGTACAGTTGTCTTCGCGGAGCTGCAGCTTAACGTTTCCCCCGAGTATCTACACAGAGATGTGTTTCTTAGCGGATCAGGAAAGGCCGTATCCCCATGAACGTCCATCCGTATTTTTCATGCTGTTGAAATCACTATTCATTATACATGTTACTGTCTCTTCTGAAGACAGCCAAATAGTCTCTGGTGAATGTTTATGTTTCTTTCTGAGACATAACACGTTCAAGTGGAAAGAATGTTGGCTTTATAGTTTTAAAATAGTTTTAAATGTGTTATTTGTTGTAAACTACTTTTATTCGAGTTTTGAACTTGGTAACACAAAAGCCTCAATCTTTTGATGTTGTGCAAATATGTGTGTAAAAATATATTGTAGGAGTATATGGATGAAGGTCAGGGACTATCAGACTTTTTTTTTTTCCCCCTTCCTGTCTCATTTACATGTATAGAATTTGAAGAGGAAAATTAAAATCAGATGTAATTTCACCACCCAGACAGTAGTCACTGTTAACATGTTGGCATATTTCCTCCCAGGGTGACACGGGTGTAGTTACATTTTGCTTTGTTCCCTTAACATTTTATGTGCATTTTTCTAAATTTTATTTAGAAAAACCATATATGTTTAATGATGTTGTGTTGTGAGCAAACCAATATGTATTTAAGCATTCTTAATGGTCTTCCAGTTTTGAGGGCAGACACGAGAACCTCAAAGATGTTGATAATCTTTCCTACCTTCATTTAGTTGTTATTGTGAGAGGTATAGTTTGTGTTAAAGCTGTGCACATCCATAGCGCTCTTGAGGTTCGTGGCTTATTTTTCTTACTGCTACAGTCAGAGACTGGAGATACGGGCGCAGGTGGCTGACGCGTTCTTATCCAAGTTCCAGCTGACTCCCGATGAAATGAGCTTTCTCCGGGGTTCGAGGGAAGGACCCGTCACGGAGGTAAATTGTGCTTTTCTTACCATCGTTTGAAGCGTAGCAGCTACAGGTGATATGAAGACAGTTTTTATGGCAATAGTTTCCCATCTAAAAAGGCTTAGAACAGAAACCTACATGGTGTCTTCTTCCCCTCGCTAAGTTCTTTGTCTGCCATTTTCAACCTTGCTAATTGCTTGTATTATAAATTCTGTGTAACAGATGTTTAAAATATTTGACAGCTTACATTTTCTCCACTTGGGTGGCACTAGTAGACAGTCTTATTTTTTAATTTTATTTATCAAAGGAGAAAACACTTTTTTTATTATTATTATTATT
>PVKE010044107.1:0-13123 GCA_004027555.1 Craseonycteris thonglongyai | reverse complement strand
AAAGAAAGAAAGAAAGAAAGAAAGAAAGAAAGAAAGAAAGAAAGAAAGAAAGAAAGAAAGAAAGAAAGAAAGAAAGAAAGAAAGAAAGAAAACAGTTTGGCTGATCACCACTCAAAACCAGTACTCAAGATACAAATGTCGTGTAGAAAGAAAAGGTGGCTTTATTCAGAAACTTGGCAGCCTAGAAAGTTAATGGACTAACATCCAAAGACCACCTCCCAAGTTTAGGACTAAGCAGGAGAGTTGTAAAGGGGAGGAAAAGGAGGGAGTCCCAGGAAACTGGAAGAGCTATCTGTGTCTCTTTAGTCATAAATAGCACTTGGTTTTTTACATGAGATTCCTGGGGGCCAGGATCTGGTCACAGGCCCCTTGAAGCCATCCTTCCTTCTGCACAACAAACCCCTGAATTCTCCTCCAGACCCTGAAGGTAACTTCTCCAGCTTGACAAACATCACATTAGCAATTCATAACTACATTGTGAGAACAATCTTGGAGAAAGAACAGTTACGTGAACAAAGTCCTAAATAAGAGCTACATTTAATTCTGCCAAAAATGCTAGAGGCATTAAAGTTACAAAGGACTCAACTACATTTTGAATTTCACCAATCATGAGTCTCAAGTAGAAAATTAAAAATAAATAACTTTGGTACATATGTGTTAGCTACTGAGTTTGTTTTGGTTAAATCTTGAAGTCATTAAGGTGTATGTTAAAGAGATCCCCCCCACACTTTTAAAGCAACTACCCTTCAAAAATACCTACTTTCTCATGAGTATAGCAGATTATGCATCACTTTTGCAGTATTAATAAAATTAGATGCATGATGAGAACCGCCTATTCAACTTATATCCATTTATAGACAAATTTTAAAGTGCAAAACCTCTTTCTTTACTGATCATTCCTTTATTATTACTGAATACGTAATCTGTTAGTTATACCTACTGAACGACAAGAGAAAAATACTGTGCAATGATATTCAATTACAGAAAATTATATCCATTCTTTACTTAAAGATCTTGTTTATCTAAGTGTTACATGGCATTAGGAGATCTAGACATACAGGTTAACTCTCATTGAAAGCAAATAGAATACCTCCTACCCTGAACCTCAGGAAAAAGCAGCAACCATTTTCATAGTCTAAAATTGTCACCCCCAATTTCCAAAAATATATTTTATCATGAAATTCATTTTCACCATTACTTCAAGGATATGAGATCATTTGAAATACTGGCTACAGGAATCTCAGTTATTTTTCTCACACATTACCCCTGCAAAATTTACCCCCAACGTGGAAAGAAAGCTCAAGAAGAAACTATTTGTTTTAATTGTGTTTTGGTTTGTGCTATACTAGACATTATCTCTATTGCTATGTGATATGCACACAATAAATAGGTTTTCAGAGTGATTAAATGCTTTAGCCTCACTTCAACTAGTATTTTCAAAAGCCATTTATTTTGGGCATAGTAAGGAACCATAGTAAATATTTATGAAATCCTTTGATTCCAGTGCTGTTCCTGTATGTTGAATAACCTCGTCTTTTTTAAAGAATACATGTTTTATGTTTTTGAAGCAACAACTAGAAGACAATTAATGTGTTTTATAAATTATTTTTTAATTTATAAATAACACGCTTATTATTAATATTAATATGTTATTTTTATTAATATAGGCATGTCTGATTTCCTACAAAGCTTATCATCTGAGTATTTTTGTCAAAGAATCCAAGATAATTTTATTAAAAAATGACTAAAAACATAAATACATTTTGAAAAAGAAATTGGTCAAGAGTCAATTGGACTCACATAAGAATATCCTGAAACACTAATCCAGAAGTCACTATAGAGAACAATTCATCTGTAGCAACAATATTTATTTAATTTTATACACTTCGCATTTTTTAAAAAATGATAGTGTATTATTTGATGTGGAAAAATTATACTGGGGGATGCCAGGATAGCATAACAGGTTGAACACTTTCCTTGTAGCCACAAGGTCTGGGGATCAAGTCCTGGTCCCAGCCCGTGAAAACTCACATGCTGAACTGGGGTGCTCTTCCCACGTGGGAGGTCTCGGTTGAGTTCCTGCCCTGCGTGGCCCCTCATCCACCTGTGGAATGAGACTATGTTGAAGCTAATGATGTACAGCTGTGGAGATTGCTCTGGGCCCTCCCTCTTCTCTCTCTCTCTTTCTCTGTCTCTCTCTCTGTCAAACAACAAAATAAATCTTTAAAGAAATATATATATATACTGACATGCTTTTGAAAACAATTTTTCCTGATTCATTTCCTGATGATATACTAATTGAAAAAAAAAGATAAATTATAATTTTATTCTTATCACTGTTTCTTCATTTTTAATTTTGGTAATTATTGGATACATTTCTGCCTCAGTTAAAAAAAAAAATCTCGAATTATAGTGGCTTAAACAGCAAAGATAGGGGAAGCCGGGATGGCTCAATGGGTTAAGCGCTCACTTTGAGCCCCGGGGACTGAGGATCGAATCCCGGCCCCGGCCCGTGTGGACCCATATGCTGAACTGGGGAGTGCTCCCAGTTTAGTTCTCACCGGGGTGAAGACCCCGGCCCAGTTCCTGCCCTGTGCAGCCCTGTGCCCACCTGTGAAATGAAACTATGTGGAAAAACCAATGATGTGCAACTATGGAGACTGTTCTGGGCCCTCCCCCTTCTCTCTGTCTCTGTATCTCTCTCTGTCAAAAACAAAAACAAAAACAAAAACCAGCAAAGATATATTCCATCATCATGCTATGTATTTATCACAATTTTGATGGAGGCTTTACTCTCATAGTCACACAAGATACTAGGCTGACATCGCTTCTCCTTCTTGTACCTGCAACTTCTGAAATATCTACACATCAGGAGAAGAAATAACTGGTGAGATACGTGCACGGTCTTCTTTGCTTTGGCCAATAATTGATACACACAATCCTGTTCACAACTCACTGCCAAAATTTATCACATTGTGATTCTCAGAGTAAGATTGTAAACATATGCTGATCACTTTATTTTGGACACAATAGCTAGAAAGAGAAAGGTAGGACCAGGTATACTAAGTCTCTCCAGTCGTAACACCCTGTCATCTTAAATTTTCATATCAACTCACACCCCATACATTCTGTCACAGATTCTTAAGTCATACACATATCTTAATATTTATTCAAGATGCTGTTAGCTTGCAATCACACCAGTCTATCCACACTGATCCTTCTATTCACACACCTCCATGCATTTTTCTTAACCCAATTTATTAAACCTAGGAATTTTTGTTCTTCTTTTCTACTCTGCTATATCTATCCTTAGAATAAAACACCTTACATTCTGACCTACACATCCTTAAATTTGAAAAATAAAAAGGTAAACGCAGTAAAAATTAATGTTTACTGTACAATGACTTTATTAGTATGCGACTTTTTAAATAGCAATTTATTTTATTCTGTTACTTTATATCTATTAGAAATATAAAGTAAAATTTTATTTGTGATTACAAAGTTGTTATTTTAGATTGGGAGATTGAAATATTCCCATATTTTGCCTAGAATATACTTCACAGTAATGCTAGGAGTAAGCATATGAAAAAAATTGCCTCTCTTTTTTTTATTACCAATTATTATGCTTCTTTTTTGCTATTAATTAATTGACCTTCCTTGCATTTTAGGATTATTGAAAAATAATTCATCTTATCCCGAAGTAAAATGATTTCCCCAGAGACAACAGCTAAAAGTTACCATAAATAGTCACATTTTCATTATTATGCCAAGTATTATCACACAGATGGTTGTTCTGAGATGTACTTTCACCGTCTTACCCACCATAAGTGGTTTTATTCCACAGAGCATTTCATTTGAGAAATTGTAACTGACTTCTAAGCTGAGATGTACAGTTTCCTAACATTAGATTTGAAAAAAATCTGAACTTCCAATAATACATAAAGGTAGCATTAATTCTTACATCAAAAATTTTTTTTTTTGTCTATTTGTTTAAACTACAAATTAACGATGAGGAAGTTTTTTGACACATCTGACTTTGAACATTTTGGAAACCAAAACGGTAGCTGACTATCAATTTTATAAAGAGAAATTTATGATCACATTAAATACCATGTATTCTTATAATTAAATACATATGTGTATTCATATTTTGTATCAATATTTAAGACTTACAAACTATATATATATATACACAAATTATATATATACCTTTTTAAAGATTTCTTTTATCGTTTTTAACAGAAAGAGAGACAGAAAGAGACAGAGAGAGAAGGGGGAGTGTCCAGAGCAGTTTACATAGTTGTATGTCATCAGTTTTTGACATGGTTTGGTTTCACACAGTTGGGCGGGGGCCATGAGGTAGGAACTAGGCAGGGAGCCTCCCACATAGAAGATGCACCCCATGAGATAGGGGCCCAAATGGGGGCCTCCAGGGTTCTCCCACTTAAGAAGTACACCTCAGTTCGGCATATGGATCTGCACAGGCTAGGGTCAGGATTTGATCTTCAAACCCCCGGGGCTACAAGGTGAAGCGCTCAACAAACTAAGCCATCTTGGCATCCCCAACTTGTAAACTATATTAAGAAACAATCTGATATATATTTCTCATGACCAAAGTAACTGAACAAAATCTTTTTTGCAGGGCAAAGGTACCCCTCATGTTCAGGTAATCTCAATTAATAATCATGTACTTTTAGACTGCTCATTAAAATAAAATCATTCTACTCATACTGATGTCATGATTTTCTGGAACTACTTTCTTGATCTCAATGTAAGCTATAAATATTATTCCACGTTAAAATGTAAAATATTTATATATTAAAATAATAATTAAAAACTTAATTTTTTTTTACTTCTTGAATTTACTCAGAGTAAAGCATAATCAGATAATAAGAATGAGGTCAGCAGAGAACTCAATAAGCAAATATGTATCATATGAAAGAAATAATTATCTATATATAGCATATTCCAGTGAGGTTATAATAAAAGTTTTGATTCTTTTGGGACTGATTAGTGAAAGACTTCCCTTCCAGATCAAACAGAAAAATTTATGGACAATTAATTTCTGTTTCTACCTAAGCATATGTGAATAAAATTTATATAATTTATTGTGAATCTCATATTGTTATTATACCAAAAACACACATAAAAATATGCCTGAAATTGTTTCTACTTACAGGAACATGGAACTAAACAAATGTTAATTGCTTTACGTGTTCTCAGTTGTACTGTGGCTAATGAGCTTTTAAAAATAATATATATTTTTTCCTAATGGGTATACTTTAAATTGTTTTAGAAGATATGAATCAAGTAGATATTTCAGAAATATTCTTAGAGGCATTTAATCATATAATTTCATTAACATTTTTAGAAGCAGATCACCCAAAGTGTCCTAAAATCTCAAGCACAATTACAAAAGCTAAAATGTTTTAAGAACTTCTCTAAAAGAACATCAGCAGACTTAGATTTCATGCTGTAAGGATTTATCATAGGTAAAGCCACATAATCAAGTAATCTTTAGGCACTGAACCCTATTTACGGAGTTCATCCAAATTAGATACAACTGTAGTTTACTTTCAAACAGAGTTCTCTATTTTTCATTGTTTTGCTATTAGATAAAAATAGAAATTCTGAATTCTATTAGTGATGAAATCAAATTTCTTAATCTTTTTCCTTGTGCTAAGATGGCTTTACATTTTAATTAATTTCATTTTCTTCCCACTTAAAGTTCTACACTTCATGAAAGCCTTGAAGTATTTATTATAGCTCTTTATTCACCTCAAATTTTACTAGAAACTGACAATTCACGATTCCTTCCAACTGATGACGTATTTTTTGCTACCTGTAGGAAGTAGTCATTTCAAATGATGATTCTGTCAACCTATTCTATTCTGTAGTTCATAAAATAATATTTTGTGTATCATTTATTTTCTTTTATTATTATTTTATTTATTGTTTTGAGAAAAGATAGATAAGAGATAAATGATGATGATGATGATATATAGATAAATAGACAATAGATAAATACATAGATAATAGATAAATGATAGATAGACAGGTAGATAGATAGATAGATAGATAGATAGATAGATAGATAGATAGATAGATAATAGATAGAAAGAGGGAGGGCACAGAGCAGCCTCCATATTTGTACATCATTAGCTGTGGCATAGTTTCATTTTACACAGGTGGATGTGGGGCCACACTGGTTAGCAACCAAAGTTGGGGCCTCCCATATGGGAGGTGAGTACCCTTATCCCTGTGCAATAACAGCAGTTATCAGTTGCACCACAGTTCAGCATATGGGTTTGCACGAGCCAGGAATCGAACCTCAGATCTTACGTTTACTAGGCAAGCTCTCAACCACTGAACTATCCCAGCATCGTTATTTTGTATATCTTGTTTCCAGAAAGCTTAATTTACAAAGTATATTATTATCTATGAATGTTTACAACCCGATTTTTAAAAAGAGGTAGTCACCATATTAATAGCCCAAGCACTGCTCACAAATTCGATCACTATTCCCACTCTACAATCCTTGCATTTGTATCCTTAGTGGAATAAATTAGAAACCCAGATGGATAATCTGGGAGCTTGTCCATATGATTATTTTTAAAAGCACAGTTCTTGTCAAGCACAGATTTTATAAGACTCAGTTTATAGTTTTGATAAAAAGAGTTTTGATTATTAACTACCATTTTTAAAATCAATTGTGACATGAAGAGATCTTTTACATAAAGAAGAATTTGCACAGTTTGAAATTCAAGTTGTTCTTTAAACCCAGCTTGAGATCCAACTTGTTCTTTTCCTAACCAAGTGTTGAAAACAAAGTGAGTTTGACTCAGGAGACAGAAAATTCTTTTTTATTGAATAGCTGAACGACCATGTTTAAGTCTATTTCTTTAGGAAATTGCTCACTGCCCTGTAAAAAATATTAATCCAAAGTTAAATGGGACATTATAGTTCTCTATTTCAACTTATCCTTTGCTTTCTTAGTAGTAATACTCTATTTTTCTAAAAATTTTTTCCAGTTAAAATTTATTTCATTTGTATCTCTTTGTCTTTATATCTGAAAACATGATTGGTTAGTTTGCTTCCTTTAAATGTATCTCCCTGGGGAAATGACCTTGCAACAGACATACATGCCACAAATGGGCACAGTCAGATGGTACAAACCTCTATGCTATGGATGCGTACACATGTGTGCACGTGTATAAAGCATCACCTGTGATCTGTATGCATATGCAATCCTAAAAAACAGGGATGGTCCTATGAGATCTTTACCTATTTTCTTAAACCAGGTGGAAATATAGGAAATTCATTAAGTACAAATGTAAAAAAGGCTCAATTGTCTAACAATGGGGAAGGCATTCAAAATATTCACAAATGATTAGAACATAAGCAGTTGTTTTGTTTGTTCATTTGTTTGTTTTATTCCCTCCTAAATGCCCAAATCATGAATACCTACAAAGAAGAAGAGACCTCCGTGAAGGTACCAACTGATCCAGTATCCTCGACAGGGTGACTTGAGGTTGAGTGGGAAAGTATACTGGTGTACGACTGCCAACCGAAATGCAAGAGCTTCTGAAACCTTCGTTAATCTCAAACAGAACAGACTAAGAATATTTCAAGGGAAGTTTTGTAGAATGAATGCAATTAATTATTTATTGAGATGAGTGTGCAATATATACAAGATAATATTTATTAGTTTAGTAGAGGGAAGACAGGCAATAGATAATTAGCAGTACATTTTTGGGCAGCTGAAAATAGATACTAGTAAATGGTAAACTAGATTTGTTTGTTTGTCTGTTTGCCTCTCTAAATCCACTACTGGTACTTTTCTGCCATGTGTTGAACTCCAGGAAACTGATCGCCACAGAGTTTTTCGTCTGAGGTTTGTTGATCTCTGGCTTTCCATTGCTTTGATTCAGTGAGATTCACTGACAGGAGATCAAAGGATGAGAAAGGAGAAACAGGTGGTGTGTTTATATTCTTAGGGTCACTGGAGCCTATAGTTTAGCAATGGCCCCAACCTTCGCCTAAGACCACAGCTCCTGCATCGTGGATTCTCAGCAGACCTAAATTATTGCCTTCTCTGTTTGCTTTTTTAGACCCAGGGAGTGTGAACATGTACCCTACTCAATAGTCTCTGATTGTTTACAATCTTGGGTGGTTCATTTAACGGTGTTCTCAACCTTGTGTACATTTCCAAAAATAAACAGCTACACAGTGTTTATTTCAAGTTCATCTAATATACTTATAATAGTTCCCAGCATTAAGAAAGTAAATAAACACAGTATATGTTGAATCATTCTCCTCTTTGAAATATTGGTAAAGACTGGAAAGTTTCTCTATGATGTCACTGTTGAATAACTGAAAATATTTTATTATGTCTGAAAATAAGATTACATCAGAAATATCATTGTGTGTATTTTTTTCATTGCGTGTATTTTTCAAATGAAATGTTCAACATCAAGAAGCTCTTAACTAATGATATAATTGAATTATTTAGTAATAAAAGACTCGTCTAATGTTGTTTCATACATTTCACATTTTTTTCTTTCCTAAAATACATTTGTGCATAAAATATTCTGAGTATCTTACATCTGAAGAATACCAGTTTAATTATGATAACACTTCACATTTTATGGTGCTTGGGCATATGTTATGTTGTTATTTATCCTACATCTTTGAAATATAAATTATTGCCTGTATTTGCTGAGGATGAGAAAAGTTGGGAGACTTGTCTTGTACTCACTAGTAGAAGTGGGGCTCAATAGCAATATTTGTTTTTCTTCCTACAATAACATTTTATGATTTCCAATTGGAATTTTTCTTAGATATTGGCTTTGGAGAAAGTTCAATTGAGCATTATCTGAGAAGAAGAGATACCTACCTGAGGAGCGAGCTGTGGAGACTTGAAGACCGTTTTTTTTTTCAAGTTCAGTATAAACACAAGCCAAAATTATTTCAGAAAATTATTTTATAATGTCTCTTTTCTTAAGTAAATGTCAATTTTTTCTTGTGTCCTGAAGAGACACTTAAAACCTCCAAATGTTCCTCCAAAGTTCAAATGACAAATGTATGCCATCTGCAAAGTGCAATTAAGGACATTAAAATATATCTAAAAGGTTACTTCTCAGTTATTCTTCAGATGTAGAAAGCAAGGGGAAAAAAAGTATTTCTTCGAATTTAAGAAACCATAAGAACTACATAATCTCAAATTCGAAAACTTTCTTAAACCAATTATAGAGCAAAAGTGGCATACCAAAAGAGCCAAGATACCTGTCTTTATTTAAATGAGAAAACTGGAGCAATTCTGACAGTAGAACAAAGACTGGGCTGCAGTGCATGTGGATAAGGATTATAATAAAAGTGTTCATTAATTGTTAAAGATTAAATGTTGTTTTCCATTAAAGGTTTAAACCCCAGGGAACCACAGGCACAGAGGAGTTTGCAAGACTCTCAGATTCTCTTTCATGAACTTGCATTAGATGCTGGTAAGAAATAGGAAAGACCAAAAGGGGAATCAGAGATTGTGTCCCACTGGTACGGGTCTAGGAAAGAAATGTATAACTTGTGCAGAAAATTCAGGAGCTGTGCTCAAACTTTTTTCCCTAAAATAGGAAGAAAACTCTTAAGCCTCTGGTGGTGATATTCAAAACCCTTTCTCAACTTGAAAACATTAATTTGCAAAGATATATATACCCCAATGTTCTCACAGCACTGTTCACAGTGGCCAAGTCATGGAAACAACCAAAGTGTCCTCTGATAGATGACTGGATAAAGAAGTTGTGGTACATTTACACAATAGAATACTACTCAGCAATAAGAAAAGATGAAATGCAGCCATTTGTGACAACATGGACAGACCTTGAAAACATCTTCTTAGGTGAAATAAGTCAGAATGAAAGAATCAAGAAACATATGATCTCACTTATAGGTGGAATATAAACACGAAAGTAACAAAGGAACAAAAACTCATGGACACAGTCAATAGGTTAGTGGTTACCTGAGGGAAAGTGGGGAGGTGGGTGGGAGAGCTGGTGATGGGGTCACAGGATGGGGCATCAAATATACAGTGATTGAAAAGGGAACTGACTCTGGGTGGTGAGCAAATAATGCAATGAATAGACAGTGTCATGTAGAGTTGTATGCCTGGAAACAATATAATTGTTCTCAACCAATGTCACCCCAATGAATTTAACAATTAAAATAATAGAAAAAAACAACTTTTCTCTTCTTAGTCACAGATTAAGAACTGTTGCTGCAGAGGGGAGGAGGAAAAAACAAGTGTAGGGTTTTGGAAGCGCAGAGGCAGTGCATTACCCTGAACCCAGATGAGTAATGACCCTTTAACACCGCGAAACGAGAGGTCACTGAGAAAGCCTTATTTTTGATATTCGAAGACCCTTATCCTGACTAAGATTTGGTCTAGACCATGACACAGGACAAAAGAAAAACTCCCCCACTGGCTAGCAAAGTGTTCAAAATAAAGAGCGAGAAGGAAAAGGGGCATACCAGTTTCTGAGCATAATTACTATGTACCTCAGTTGGTACCGCCCTACCCAGGCTGTGAGCCTTGCAACTAAAATGGTCACACACACACACACACACACACACACACACACACAGAGGTGTATAGGAAATGGAATATTATTCAGCCAGAAAAAAAAGATAGACATCCTGTACTTGGTGACCAGTGGATGAACCTTGAGGGCACTAATAAGGTAAACCAGAAACAGAAGAACAAATACTGTATAATCTTATTTATATGTAGAACCTAAAAGTATTGAATTTGTAAAAACAGAAATTGTAATGGTTATTACCAGGGAATGAGGGCTAGAAAATAACAAGTAGCTAATAGTCAAAGGGTACAAACTTGTAGTTATAAGATATATAAATTCAGGATATCTAATGTACGTCCTGGTGACTTAGCTAACAATATTATATCGCATACTTGAAAGTTGCTATAAGAGCAGAGCTTTAATATTCACACTATAACAACAATAAAATATAATTGTACAGAAAAAGGATGTTATCTAACTTTATTGCGTTAAGCATTTCAGAATGTATATGTGTGTGTGAAATCATCACATGCTACACCTTAAACTTACACAATGCTGTATGTCAATCATATCTTAATAGAGCTAGAAAAAATAAATCATAAAATAAAAAAATATTTTTGAAACATATGTAAAACAGAAATTGAAAAAAAATTCTTAATATTTTAAGTATTCCTAGAGATAACTAGCAATTAAAAAAATGTCCAATAAGTAAAACCAAAACTGTTCTATCTTTCTGATAACAAAATGAATGTAAAATACAACCATTTTGGACATGTAATTTTATATGGAAAATGCTTTAAAATAATTAATAGTGGTGTGATGCAGTGAACAAAAGCACTCTAACATAGAACTGATATCAGTATAATTAGGTACAACTTTCCAGATGGCAATGCGTAATATGTTCAATATTTAAATAGTATACATTTCTTCGTTATTCTTTAAGAATTTTGTTGTTACAAAAAAAAATTTCAGATTTATTTCATTATTTTTGACAGAAACAGAGATAGACAGAGATAGACAGAGACAGAGAGAAGAGGGAGGGCCCAGAGCAGTCTCCATAGCTGTACATCCATCCCTTTCTGACATGGTTTTGTTCCACACAGGTGGGTGGGGGCTGTGCAAGGTGAGAACTGGGCTGGGGGCCTCCCGCATGAGAAGCCCGCCCCAGGCAAGAACCAAACTGGGGGCCACACCCCAGTTCAGCATATGAGTCCACATGGGCTGGGTTTGGGATTTGATCTTCGGACTACAGAGCTGCAAAGTCAGCACTGAACCCACTGAGCCATCCCGGCTTCCCCATGTCTTATTTTTTTAGGGTGTATTTTATTGTTTGATAGAAGGTGACAAGGGGTGGAGAGAGAAGGGGGTGCAGAGCAGTCTCCATAGTTGTACGTCACTAGCTGTGACATGACATTCTACACAGGTGGATGTGGGGCCATGTGGGGTGGGAACCACACTGGGGGCCTCCCGCATGGAAAGCTAGCACCCTCAGCACCATGACAAGCTGGTGATAACCAGTCACACCGCAGTTCAACATACGGGTTTGCACTGCTTGGGACCAGGAATGAAATCCTAGACCTCTCAATTGCAAGGCAAGCCCTCAACCACTGAGCGATCCTGGCTTTCTTTATTTCTTTCTTGAACATTGGAAACAATTCATCAGGAAATTCATCTCGACCTGGTGCTTTTTTCAAGGTGTTTTCTCCATTTTTAATTGTTTGTTATCTAAAAATTCACAAAATAATCAAAAACAAAGAACTAAACTAGGTTTCATTTTTTTTAGCATTATCATTCTTTCTGTTTTCTGACATGGGTCTGTATATTGTTTCTGACATTAACTTAGGAAATTCTCAGTTTTTATTTAAATACATATATATTTTCATTATTCTTCTTCTGATATCCTCATTTTATATATGAAATGCCTTCTATAGTTTTCCCACAATCTTTGGATATCTGTTCTATTTTTTTTGTTGTTTGTTTGTTTGATTTGCTTTTCCATTTTTGGAATTTCTATTTAGATATGCTCAAGTTCAGAGATTCTTTATGCACTTGTGTGTAGTACACTAGTAAGTCCACTAAAGACATTTTGAATAAATTTTTGTTATAGCTTTTTTTTTTCTCTAGTATTTCTCTGTGGTTCTTTCATAAAATAGTCATAAATGCCTTGTCTGAAAATTTGAATATCCTTGTCTTGTCTGCTTCCAACGCTTGCTGTGTCTCCTAAAAAAAAAATTGTCTTAGGGGTAAAAGAATGGTTTATTGATAGAGAAAATAATAGTAAAAGTACACTTCTAAGACATCAACATGGGCCTTGAGCAAGAAAAGGTGGCTCAAAGGGCCTAAAATTGTTTTTTTTGTTTGTTTGTTTTACGTTTGGTATGTCTTATAATATTTTTTTAAATCTGGACAAGATGTACTAAGTAAAATGAACTGTTCTAAATTGGCATTTCATAAAATGACATTACGTTATGGGGAGAGGAGGGACATTCTGTAATCCTACAATTAGGTCTCAGGCTTTTAGGGAGTCTATGCCCCTAGACCGTGTACTTTCTTTT
>PVKE010044106.1:0-13129 GCA_004027555.1 Craseonycteris thonglongyai | reverse complement strand
CAGTTGGTTGGTTGCCTCTTTGCTTTGTTGATGGTTTCCTTTGCAGCGCAGAAGCTTTTTAGCTTAATAAGGTCCCATTTGTTTATTTGTGCTTTTACTTCCCTTGCCATTGAGGTCAGATTCATAAAGTCCTCCCTGAATCCCAGGTCCATAAGTTTAGTGCCAATGTTTTCTTCTATGCAATTTATTGTTTCCTTTCCTATTTGGAGGTCTTTAATCCATTTTGAGTTAATTTTGGTATATGGTGAGAGATCGCAGTACACATTCAGCCTTTTGCATGTGGTTTTCCAGTTTTCCCAGCACCATTTACTAAAGAGGCTTAGAAAGCTTTTAAAACATTGTCATATTCATGCCTTACCCCAAGATTTTAATTAAATTGGCCTTTTCTCAATTTTTTTAAAGCATTTTAGGTGTTGCTCCTTTCTAGCTCCGTGAGAACAACTGCACTCTATGTGCTAATCTCAGAACCCATGAAATATCAATAAAGTGACAGTAACATCCTGGGCGGGCAGTAATCACATTTGGACACATGTTATGGAAGAATCAATAAAATAACTCATTTTGATCAATACAAATACCTATATGAAATTGCAGAATTTTCTTCGTTTGGAGCTCATACATTCAGTTAATCAGAGAAGCTTTTTCTTTGTCAGTAATTATGAGGTTGTGGCTTAAGTTAACAGAAAGTTTAATCATTGGGCTCTAATGGCTTCTGTGCCCTAATAGGATGATAATGATTAAGGGCCAATGTAACACTTGCTATGGATTTTTCATCAGAGATTGACAATGGATACTATTAAGTCCACAACTAGAACAGGACTTCTGATGAAATGCTCAGTTCAGATTAAGAATTTGACCCTTATAAAAAAGTATATGATAACACATATGTACTGTTTACCTAGACCTTACTTGATAACAGACTATATTAAGTAATTTAGAAATTATTTAATCTTCCCAGTGTCCCTGTGAAATAGCATTATTACTTTTATTTTACAGAGGAGGAACCTGAGGGAGTTTATACACCTTGTTTAAAGTCTCACTTGCTAGAAGGTGGAGCCAGGATTCAAATGTTGGTCAATTTGACTTGAAAGTCGGTGTTTTTATTCTTGATTATTTAAATATATATTTTTAAAGATATATATATTTTTGTTTTTGATAGAGACAGAGAGAGACAGAGAGAAGGGAGAGGGCCCAGAGCAGTCTCCATAGTTGTACATCATCAGTTTTCGACATCGACATGATTTCATTCCACGCAGGTGGGCAGGGACCACGCAGGGTGGGAACTGGGCTGGGGGCCTCCCTCATGGGAGGCACACCCCTGTGAGCCAGGGGCCAAACCAGGGGCCTCCCACTGGGAAGCTCGCCATGGCAAGAACCAAACTGGGGGCCACACCCCAGTTCAGCATGAGTCTACACGGGCCATGGCCGGATTCTATCATTGGTCCCTGGGGCTGCAAAGCTAGTGCTTAACCCACTGAACCATCCCAGCTTCCCCTAATCTTGATTTTATATTGGTAAAATATGGACCATGATATGAGAGTACTAATAATCTCTTGCTAAATTTTAAAATGTGAGAACACGTGTCCATTATCCCATTTGGCTTGTCCTAGCTCCGTGTAGCTGCAAGGGCTAAACTTTCCCTCTCTAAGAGACTCAGCCTGGAATGTAAGGATCGCTCTGTTACCCAAGGTTAGAGTTCCCAGGTGAGTCCCTGGGCTTCTGCTCCCTAGAACCCAGCGTCCATCCCATACAGGTCCCTAGAATACTGGGTTAGGTCACCTACCTGAACATGAGCACAGAGATAGGCAGAAGCTCCACTTTTTCTGCTCTTCCTCCCTGCCTCCGTCATCCCACCCTCACTGGCCCTACTATCTTTTTTTATTTATTTTTATTTATTTTTTATTGTTTTTGACAGAGAGAGACAGAGACAGAGACAGAGAGAAAGGGGAGGGCCCAGAACAGTCTCCATAGTTGCACATCATTGGTTTTTCCACATAGTTTCATTCCACAGGTGGTAGTGGGGCTGCACCAGGCAGGCACTGGGCTGGGTCTCACCCTAGTGAGAAGTGAACTGGAGGCACTCCCCAGTTCAGCATATGGGTCCACTTGGGCCGGGGGCGGGATTCAAACCTCGGTCCTCGGGGCTGCAAAGTGAGTGCTTAACCCACTGAGCCATCCCGGCTTCCCCCCTACTATTTTGTCTATTGGTACCAAGTCAGATTTCTTCAAGGGTAACGACAGCCCTTAGACACTGTGATTCATTTTTCGTAGGGGGCATCTACCTCCAGTCCTCTTGGCTTTGACAAACCCAGCTAACTCTCTTCCACAGGTCTATTAAAAAATACCAGCATGCTTAAGACTGGCAGATAAAATATGTGTCCAGTTAAATTTGAATTTCATGGAAACCAGAATGATGTTTTAGCTTAAGAATGTCTTAAATATTGTGTGGGATATAGTTAGATTAAAACTTGTTATTTACCTGACATTCTAATTTTAACTGGATGTCCTGATTATTATTTGCTTATCTGGCAACCCCAGCATGCTTAGTCTCCAAAATTAGGCAGGTCTGAACATCCATGTGGCAAAAAGGAGATGAAACATCCAAACTCTTATCATAGCAGAATATATGCAGTAAAGATTCTAATAGAAAACTTTAAAAGAGTTTACTTATTTGAGGGTCAATCTTTTATAAGCGTCAGTGAAAATTGGCCTAATTATCTTCAGGTGATAAAACATGCCACAATTTGTCTCTCTCCTTTATACCTTGATGACACTCACAGTAAAATTGCTTTACTATATCAAAAATACTTTTCTTGTGCTTTTCTTTCAGATTGCAACCTCTGATGAGTCTTTTCTTTCTGTTTTAAATCCTACAATAGTTAGAATTGGAGGGGGAAAGAAGAAAATCCCCTGACAGTGCCATTATCAATTTAAAACATAATATTTGTGATAATGTAAAATAAGACTAGTGGAATTTGTTGTTCAGAAATGCCAAGAAATTTTAGAACACTTTACTAATTCTTACAACATTCCTTCAAAGGGATTAATATTGCCTAGATTTTCCAGATAGAAAAATGCAAATGCAGATAATTACCTTCTTTGTAAAAACAAGAAATTTCAGTGACCATGTGTTAGCCATAAACTCACTACAATCTCCCCTGTTCCAGCAACTTAACTCATTGTTCTCCAACTTAAAAAACAATCCTGGGGATGCCAGGATAGTTCATCAGTTGAGTATTTGCCTTTCAATCTCGAGGTCCAGGATTTGATTTCTGGCCCTGGTGCTGGCCTGTGCCAACCCAATATGCTGAACTGCAGCGTAACTGGTATATGCATGGATGGCATAGTGGTGAAGGTTATCACCTCCCATGAGGGAGGCCCCTAGTTCAGTTCCTGCTTGGCGTGGCCCCACATCCACCCATGTGGAGTGAAACCATGTCACAACTAATGATGTACAACTATGGAGACTGCTCTGCTCTCCCTACCCACTTCTCAACTTATTTTAAAACAAAAATCTTAAAAAATATAATCCTGGTCCACTTACCTGAAGTTACTAAATAGTTAAAGAAACTGAAAAATTAAAACTGTAGAAAATTTTGGTACATTATTTTAGAGAAGTGTCAAGGAACATCACAACTATTTAGTAACTCATCACTTTCCCAGGGGGAGGAGGAAAAGAGTGAGAAGAGCAAAGTCAGCACTTCCTTAAAGCTCAAATATAAAATGTGCTTCGCCCTCAAGTGACTTGTGAGAAATAAAATTAAATCTGATATATGTAAACTAGCTCTGGTTGTTGAGGCTGGATAAATTGTGATTTGTTTTTCCTGACACTGTCTTTTCCCATCTATAGTAAGGCTGCTAATCTACACAGATTCAATGTGTGAGGTGTTTCCTAAATGTCATGCAAACATGCCTATTTGCCTTGGTGGGTTATATGACCTTAATTAGCCTTCAGACTGTCAATCTCTGAGATTGTAAAAGACTAGCTTAAACTCTGTGGGTGAGGCTTTTGCCATGCGTGAAGCAGCGTCACAGTCAGGACAAGCATGTGTGTCTGGGGTCACAGGGGCACTATGGGGGAGGCGGCAGCCTTCATTCTGCTTAACTAGGTGACAAGTGGTTTGAACATCCACACTGTGTTTGATAATGTGGTCACATGACTGCTTCTACTGTTCTGAAGTGCAAATGTCCCTAACTCTGTTAAGTGGCACATAATGGTTCACAGTGGATTGGGGCTTTTATCAGGGAGCAAATGACCCAAATTGGCATGTTTGTGAACATATTCCACCTACACAAGCTCTTTAATCAAAGAGGCCTTTGGAGGTGCTGGAGGGTTGATGATGGAGGAGGGCACCTCAGACAATTTACTGTGTAAGCATGAGTCTTTTCAGCAGGATCCCTGCATAAGAATTACCCTTAGACTGAGTAAATCCAGAGATTAGTCTGGAGTCGCTTTTGTGCACAAAAATGCGGCACATTTTGTCTGTGCCTAAGCCCTTTCCTGAAAATGGGTTTTTAATATTATGTCTAAATTCCTTGTTCACTGAACCTACAAGGAACTTATGGAGCAATAGAATTAAAAGATTAAACCTCAAGCCACTTGTGCTAAGTCTTTAAATGCCTTATGGAGCACAGTTTACATAGCAACCCAGTCTACAATTGGAATTACACAACTCAATTGCTTTTAGAGAGTCTTAGAGACTCAGGTGTTTAGGAGAATGTTTTTCTTAACCATTTTCCTACGGTAGCAGTAGGCCTATTGGTGTTATATAATTTCTCCTGATACACACCATTAAGCTTTCACATATGACGACATACATTTATGTTGGACTGGTGTAGGTTTTATTTTCAACATTACTAGGTGATCTCATGTGATTTGGGCTTAGAGATTAGGTCCTCCTTAGGCATCATGCACAGCTTCTTGAGGGATCTCATCTCACAGATTGTTAGAGCTGGATAATGCTTTAGAAATGCATACCAGCTTTTTTTCTCTTTTATAGATGAGAAAAATGAGGTAAAGAAAAGTGAATAAGAAAAATAAGAATAATTAGAGATGGCTAACATGTGTTGAGTACTTTCTTCATGCTGGGAATGAGTGTTTTCATGCATTACTTCTTTCATTTCTCATAGCAGGTCTGCGAATTCTGTACTAATATTTTCCTTAATATGGGCTTTTGTACCATATCCTTTCCCCTCCTTACCATGCGAGCATATTGGTCCAGCAATTCCTTCCATCTCTCACCCACGTTATCAATTTTAAGCTGTCTGTTAGATCATATCATCAGAAAGCACACATGGTGCCCGCTCTTCCCTTTTAAAAGGCAAAACAAAACAAACAAACACCAAAACAACAAAGTCTTCTCCTGACTCCGCTACCCTTACTGGCTGTCATCCTATATCTTACTCCTTTTTATTTTTTTTATTTTTTTTTTATAGAAAAACACCTTGAAAGAGCTCAGCCAAATTCCTCTCATCCCATTTCTTCTTAAGCTGGTGTTTATGCCCACGGCTCTGCTCAGACTGCTCCTGTACAGGCCACCAATAACTTCCTGCTACTAAATCCACTGGCCAATTTGCAGTCCGCACCTTATCTGACACTACCAGCAGCTTTCGACAAAATTATTTCCTCCTCTCTCACTCACTATTTTCCCAGACACTGCACTTGACTTTCCTCCTACCTCCCTTGCCCACCACTCTCCCTCAGCTCCTGTTCTTGTGGAAATGCCCCGTCTCAGCCTTTAGTTTGCCTGGTACTCTATCCACACATACTTCTTAGCAGCTCTCATCCAGACTCATGGCTTTAAATAACTCATTCTGGGGGGTGAGTATACAGTGCAATAGATAGGTGCTGTATTATAGAATTGTACACCAGAAATCTATATAATTTCACTAACCAATGCCACCCCAATAAAGTTAATGCAAATAAATAAATTAAATAAAAAACAGAAAGCATGGCAATAAAAAAATATATGTATCCAGCATATTTTCTGTCATCCTTTCTAGACCCACCCTCTGTCCTGCGCTCTTGCAAGAACAGCAACATGCTCCCTTGACCTTTAATTTTCAGTTGGGTTTGGCCCATGGGAGGCACTGGTAGGAGATAAACGGATGGAGGGAAAGCCAGGTAGGAGCATGCACTCCCTGCCGGCTTGCCACAGATTTGCTGCCTTCCTGTATTGAAGGCCACGTCTCCTGTCAGGGTGCTCTGTCCACACAGCCACCCTCTGCAGGAATGATGAGTGCTCCCTCCACTTGCCCAACACAAGGGCTGTTCACACCTTTGGAGCACTCTACCAACCCCTGTTGTGCTCCCCAAATCTTGCCCACACCCTTGTAAATGTTTTCCATTTCAATCACTGAGTTTGAATATACCTTCTAATTTCCTGCCAGGACCACAACAAATGTACGAGTGTGAACTACATTCTGGCACTTCTGACGCAGTCCTCATTTCTTTTTTTTTTTTTTAACATTAGAAAAATATCAATTTAATTCAAAATGTAAATGGAGAAAAAAATCATATACCGGTAATCTCAATTGCTGCATAAAAAGCATTTAACAAAGTTTTTTTTGTTTTATTGTTAAATTTAATGGGGTGACATTGATTGGTAACAATTAGATAGTTTCCGGATGTACAAGTCTTTTTCTTGAACATTAGGCTCCCATATCCAACTGCCTCCTCCCCATCTTTATTATATCCAAAGCAAAACCCTGTATTTTAGTTTTATCCCTGTTCTGCCTGCAGCTTCACCATCTAATGGATGACAACTCTAGCTTTCTAATTGCTCAGACTGAACACCCTGAGTCATCTACTTCTTTATTTTTCTACAGCATCTCATCTACTACATTAGGAAATATTGTAGGCTCCTTCTAAATATATTCACAATCCTACCAATTCCCACCATCCTGTCCTAAGCCACCTGCATTTCTTCCCCTGATTTATTGCAATACACCACCTGCATTAATGCTGGAGCTTTCTTATTTTTTTTTTTTTAGCCTTATCACTGACAATTTATGCTAGAACAGCACCTCACTCCTCTGACCAAAGCCTTAAAATGGATCTTGTATCACAGTAAAAGCCAGAGTTCTTTCAATTGTCAGCAAGGACTACACAAAGAGGCTACCTGATTTTCCACTGACCTCCCTCTTCCAATCCCCCTTCTCACTCTGCTCCAGCCACATCAGCTTGTTTGCTATTCGAGGAACATGCAAGGCATACCTTCCCTCAGGGACTTCTCACTCTTAGAATGCTCTTCCCCATTATCTATTTGGCAAACACCTTCAAGTCTGCTTAAAAGTCCCTTACAAAATGAGCCTTATTCTGACTTTGCATTTACATTTCAACTTCTCTCCCTGACAGCTCTCCCAATTCTTTTTACTCTGCTTCTTGTACAAAATGTGAATCATGCACTAACACTCTATATTATATTATTTAATATATATACTCTTTGCAGCCTCACTCCTACCACATATACACTGGACTATAAACACCTCAAGGGTAAAGATCTTTTTCAAAGAAGAAGGCACAAAGCAAATTGCAAAATATATTAAACTGAATGAAAATGAAACAAAACCCTATCTAAATTTGTGGGAGGCTAATATAATGAATGTATATATATTTTGAGTTAATACTATGAGTCAAATGCTTTCTTCTTTTTTGACCCATGAGTTATGTAGAAGTTTGTAGTTTAATTTCCAAATACTTAGGGATTTTCAAATAGCTTTCTGCTGTTGATTACCAGTTAAGTTCTGTTTTGGTAAGAGAACACACTTGTTATGATTTTCCATTCTTTGAATTTCTTTTGAGATTTGTTTTATGGTCCAGATTGCAGTCTTTCTTGCTGAATGTTCCATGTGCGCTTGAAATTAATGTGTATTCCTCTGTTTTTAGGTGGTGAGTCCTATAAAATGCAATTATATTGTTTATTGATATTGTTCTGTATCCTTAATGATTTTTCTATCTTTGTTCTATTGATTACTGAGAGAGAATTGTTAGTGTTCAATTATAATTGTGGATTTTTCTATTTCTCCTTTCCATTTTATCAGTTATTTTACTCTATCGTATTTTGACTCTGTTGATAGATACTCAAACATTTAGTAGTATAACGGCTTCTTGATAATTGACCTCTTTATCATAATGTAATATCCCTCCTTACCTTTGATAGTATTACTTTTTCTAAAAATCAACTTTATCTAATATTATTATAGCTACTTCAGTTTTTTTAAGAATAATATATCTTTTTACATTATTGTACTTTTAACCTACCTATGTCTTTGTATTTAAAATGGGTTTCTTATGACATATAGTATATAGCATATAGTTGGATATTACTTTTTAGTCCAACAATCTGCATCTTAATAGGGGCACCTAGAAGATTTATATTTAAGGTAGTTATTGATATGGTTGGATTTAAATGTATCATCTTTCCATTTATATGTCTTATCTGTTTTTTTGTTCCATTTTTCACTTTTCTGGTCTTTTTCATTATTTACTTTTCAAAATTTCATTTTATATCTACTTTTTAATTTTTTAATTGACTGCCTTAAGGTTGATAATATACATCTTTAACTTATCAGTTTACTTTCAAAGATTATACATCTTTTCCTACAGTGTAAAAACCTTAAAATATTGTATTTCTTTTTCTCACTTCAATCTATTTCCTCCTCCTGTGTTATTGTTGCCATATGTTTTTACGTCTATCTATTCTACATAGTTACTATTTTGATTTATATTAGGGACAGTAAAGTATAGTATACAGACCAAATACTGCCCATGGCCTGTTTTATATAGCCTGCTAGCTAAGAATAGTTTTTATATTGATAATGGGTTGCGTAAACAAAAACAACAAAGGAGAATATGCAACAGAGAATGTATATAGCCTGCAAAACCTAAAATGCTATGTGGTCCTTAACAGAAAAAGTTTGTCTACCTTCTCTTAATTATCTTTGAAAGAAAAATAACATTTAAAAATATATAATTGACATATATATATTTTTTTACCATTCGTGAGTCTCTTTATTTTAAAATATAAATCCAAATTTCCATCTGGTATAATTTTCTTCCCACAAAAAGAGGTTCCTATAATGTTTCACATTGTGCAGCTATGCTTACAGTGAATTTTCTGTCTTTGCTTATTTAAAAAAAAAAAAAAAGCCTTTAGCTCACTTTCATTGTTGAAAGGTATTTTCAGTGGATATACCGATAGCTCTAAGTCAGCAGTTTTTTCTTTCAGCACTTAGTTCATTGTCCTCTGACTTACACAGTTTCTGATGAGTAGTCTGCTATAATTCTTTGTTCTTCTGTATGTAATGTTTCTTTTTGCTTTTGTTGCCTGAAAATTTTTCTTTCTATCATTGGTTGGTAGCAATTTGATTTATGGTAAGAATATTTGTGTCTTTGTGTCCATTCTGCTTGAGGTTCTCTGGGCCTCTTAGATCGTGACGTGTTGTCTCTTAATCATTTTGGAAAACTTGAAGACATTATCTTCTCAAATGTTTCTTCTTTGTTTTTATTTCTCTTTCTGGGACTTCATTTGCAGGTATGTCAGAACTTTAATATTGTGCTCAGCTTTGGGATAATCTGTTCTTTTTAAAAATTATTTTGTTTTTCTTTGTGTTTAATTTTGAGTAATTCCTATTGGTCTATCTTCAAATTCAATAATGCTTTTCAGTTCCTCTTATCTGTGCAAAAGATAGGTTCTTCCTCCATGCACTTGCCCCTCCCCATGTGGCTGACTGCTGTTGTTTGTTGCTCATTGCTTGTATCACAGTGGGGACACAGGGATTCTCTCTTCCTGCTCTGAATCTTAAGCAGGCATTTTATACCTTGCCCTTGGGGGTTATGATTTTTCAGCATTCCTGCCTCCTTCCCTGGTGCTTGTACAAATTCTGCCTTCTCTCTGTGGTTGATCTTGGGTGAGATAGGCTTTTTTTGCTGAACCTTCAGAGTAAGGTGACCAACCATCCTCCTTAAGGGAGGACAGTCCTCCTTTTGGAAGTTCTGTCCTCCCTCGAAAAGTGTCCTCCTAGATGTCCTCCTTTTCGACTTGTGTTCAGTTTTTATCCACAGAACTGCCAGACATTAAAATAGATGACAATGGTGTATTTGAAGAAATTAGAAAATTGGATATTTATTTAAATTCTGAAAAACTGGTCGAGTGGGAAAATGAACATGTTGAAGTTGATAAAAGATGGGTGGAAATATTCAACTATTTCAAAAATGCACATATGCCACATGAAAATTTACTTCTAGTCCAATTTACATTGTGCTGCCCTGGCACTAATGCAGCAGTTGAAAGGGTATTTTCAATTGCTAATGATTTTTGGACAACTGAAAAATCAAGACTGAATGTTGATACTCTAGATGCAGCACTTGGTGTGAAATTCAATATGAAAAATAGTTCTTGTACGGATATTTCTAATATTTTGTTAGAAAATGACACATTAACAAAAAATATTCATTCAATCAAAAAATACTCATATTTAAATAATAATCATAATACGCCTGCATTATCTATTTACTATATTATAATGCTTTCTGTTTAGTTATTGTTGCAAAGAATAAATTTTTTTATTTGCAATATTTGTTTCTTTAATTTATTTATAGCTTCCTTATTTATTTATGTCCTCCTTTTCATTGCAAAAAAGTTGGTCACCTTACTTAAGAGTAGCCAACTTCTGCTCATTGGAGCAGAATCCTCAGGAGCTGGCATTACCTCCCCTAGTAGCAATGAATTAATTCCTGAGTTCCACACCCAGAAGCAATAGACTTTTACTTGGTTTTGGGGATGAGAAGGTTTGCTGTCCTTACCTGGAGGCTTTATAAAAGAGAAGGGTCCTGAGGAGCAAAGGACAAAGCTATTTACCTACCAACTCCTGTGATTTTTTGAGTCCTATTTTAGAGATCATTAGCTCCCGGGCACTTTTGAGCTACCCCAAATGTGAGCCATGCATCTTTCTGTACCTGAAGAGAGCCTTCTGGAAGAAAGTTTTAGGTACAGTTAGAAGGATTCACCAGGCTGTAAGGAGCAGTGAGTGCTCAAAGGACATGGCCAAGGCACTCACATTGACTCATGTGGCCTACAGGTGATATTAATAGAAATGCCCATTCTGTTTGCTTCCCCCAAACCCCAACTCTTGTTCTGAGCATCTGTGAATCATGATCATGCTTTGCATTGAATCATGCTTTATTATGATCCAAAAGGTCTAAAGTGAGCCAACGTCAAAAATTCTGGGCAGAAGAAACACTCTAAGCTGAAAAGCCATCAAATACCAAAGCCTTCCTGACATATAACAATGGGAAACTATGACTTTCTTCTTTGGTCAAGTTTCAGACAGATCATGAGACTGAGAAGTAGTTCAAGTTTATCTAGAGAAAAACTCAAGCCACCAATGTAGAAATAGCGATTTCCATGCCCATGTTAGGGGGCATGTTGTTGGTTTGTAGTAGGGCTATAAAACCACATATACTTTTACTGCCTTTAGCACCAGCTTCAAATACTACAAATGAATTAAAAGGCAGACAAGGAAAGGACAAAAATGTGGCTGGTGTTAAGGAAAATTTAACTAAACTACACTAGTATTGAGTCTCATAGGACAGGTAAACCCAGAGCTTTCCTGATTCTGTGGTGAGTTACAGGTGGGCATGAGAACGGCACAGAAGAAGCAGGGCTGAATTTCCTTCTAAAGAAAAGCACTGGTTATGATCCAGGGTTAGAAGCCTGGAGTACTGGCCAAGTTTAGAAGGAGTACATTGTGGGGACAGTAGATGTCTGTCTTGTTTGCTTGTTTGTTTTTTGCTTTTTGTGCTCTCTTACATCCATTTACATCCATTTACTCAACTCTTTTTATCAATGCTTGCCTTTCTCTTTGAGAAACAACGTCAGTTTGTGAGCATCCAGTGGAGT
Source organism: Craseonycteris thonglongyai (assembly GCA_004027555.1). Classification (NCBI taxonomy): domain Eukaryota; kingdom Metazoa; phylum Chordata; class Mammalia; order Chiroptera; family Craseonycteridae; genus Craseonycteris; species Craseonycteris thonglongyai. The sequence goes on along the minus strand of PVKE010044106.1, from coordinate 1,226 downwards.
TGACTCCACCCTCAACTCAGTAGTGGATGTGTAGCTCAAGCCTGACTATCAAAGCATTGCATTCTCTAGTCACAGTGGTTTTTTGTAGTTGGACACGTGATCCAATAAGAATCAATGAGGAGGGATTAAACTTTGCTGTGATTAGTGTTAAGAGGGGCATATTCTCTTTTCTGGGGAATTTGAACCCCGAGCATGTGAGTCTGGAGTTACAGAAGGCTATGATACAGAGCTTCAGGATGAGGCTGCAAAGAAGAAGGCAGGGCCAGGGGATTAAGAAGAACAGAAGACACTGTTTCCTCTTCTTCTGGAGCCAATCCAACCCTGAATTCCCATTTTTGTTTGTTATTTCAAGTTGAAAGTTCTGTCACTTGCCACCAGAATATTCACTCCTGGCTGATACATTGACACAGGTAGATGTACTAGGAGTCACAAGATAATGGAAAATAGAAGTGTTTACCTAGTGCTTTGTTTTGTCATCCCAAGCCTAAAAAACAAAGTTGCTTGACTAAAGAAGTCAAGTTAGACAGATTAACTAGGAAGTTAAGTTTAAGGCTATTAAAAATATTGTATTTGCTTTAAAATAACTTCTCATTTTGGAGTACTTATATATTTACAAAAACAACAACATTACAAGGACATTACAGAGAGTTCACAAAAATTCCTTGCCTGGTTTTCTCTACTGGTAATATCTCATATAATCATGACACAGTTGTCAAACAGTGGTATGTTGCTATTACCTAAACTACAGATTTTATTTGCATTTCACAAGGTTTCCCCCTAATATCTTTTCTCTGTCCCAGGATTTTATCTAAGATGCCACACTGTCGTATCTTAATCTTGTCTAATCTGTCGAAGTTTCTCAGTTTTCCTTTGTTCTTCATGACCTTGACAGTTATGAAGAGTACTGGTTTTGTATTTTGTATAATGTCCTCCACTTTGAGTTTGTCGGATATTTTTCTCATGATTAGAATGAGATGATGGGTTTGGAGGAAAAACACCACAGAGATGAAATAGGGTAAAATGCTAACAGAGTTGATTAGATGATGAAGAAATGAATATGCTGTGCATACCACTGAGTTATGGAGGCCTCTGAGTGTGGAATATAGTGGCCCTCCTAGTGTTGGCTGTCACTCAGAATCATAGTGCATTGAATACTAAGCATGGAACTCTGTATTTCAAGGAGACAGAAGTGCATAGTGATTTGCTGTGAGTCTTTTTATAATCAT
>PVKE010044105.1:0-13131 GCA_004027555.1 Craseonycteris thonglongyai | reverse complement strand
CCCCATCCTCCCTCCTCTCCAGGTAAACACCAAACCATTGAGTGTGTCCATAATGCTGGTGCCCTCTCCCACCACCCCTCCCTCTCTCCCTCTCCCCTCCTCCCCTTCCCTCAGGCAATCACCAAGTTATTGAGTGTGTCCATAGGTCTCTGTGTCTTTGTAACTTTCAGTTTTATATTCCACCTATAAGTGAGGTCATATTTTTCCGGATTCTTTCATTCTGACTTATTTCACTTAATAAGATGGTCTCTAGGCCCATCCATGTTGCCAGACATGACTGTATTTCATCATTTTCCATCGCTGAGTAGTATTCCATTGTGTAAATGTACCACATCTTCTGTATCCAGTCATCTATCGAAGGGCATTTTGGTTGTTTCCATGTTCTGGCCACTGTGAACAGTGCTGCGATGAACATGCGGGTACAAATATCTTTAAAGATTAAGGTCTTCAGGTTTTTTGGGTAGATGCCCAGTAGAGGGATGGCTGGGTCATATGGTAATTCCATTCGTAATTTTTTGAGGAATCTCCATACAGCCTTTCATAGTGGTTGTACCAGTTTACATTCCCACCAGCAGTGTATGAGGGTTCCTTTTTGTCCACAGCCTCTCCAGCACTTGTTATTCCCTCTCTTGTGGATTATAGCCATTCTAACAGGTGTAAGATGGTATCTCATTGTGGTTTTTATTTGCATCTCCCTAATTGCTAGTGAAGTGGAGCATTTGTTCATGTATCTGTTGGCCATATGTATGTCTTCACGAGAGAAGTGTCTGTTAAGGTCATCTGCCCATTTTTTAATTGGATTGCTTGTTTTTTTCTTGTTGAGTTGTACAAGTTCTCTGTATATTTTTGATATTAGCCCCTTATCAGAGGCATTGTTTGCAAATATTTTCAGAAGCCCTACTTTAATCTCCTTTGTGTACAAGTATTTATCTCCCTCATAAGTTTCGGCTTGAAAGAAGTTCTGAAGAAAAGATTTTAAAGTGTTTGAAAACTATATCATTATCCCACGTAGACATTGCATGGTTTTGAAGTTTTTGTACATTTTGTTTTCAGGGTTTGAGGAATCCTGTTAAAACCAGTGATTACTAAACAGGTAAGAAAGGAAGGTGGAGCAGAGTGTTGAAGAATGCATAAGGTTATGTGCTATTTACTATTTGTCACAGCCAAGATTTACCAGCTGGTTACTGTTTACCAGTCATTAGAAAATTAACCAGCTCTGTCTATGTGGAGGATTCTGACATCAAACCTAATAGATGTTCCTACTGAGAGCTTGTCTGTGCATCCCAACACCTGTCTGAGAAGCCTGAAGCAGTGATCATAAGCCAGTGGTTACACTTATACCATTTAGGGCAATTATCTGTCCTAAAAAAAAAAGGATAAGATGTGCTAAGATTTGCTATGGAAGGAGACAAATAAATAGATCTTATTGTAGGCCTTCTCTACCAAATTATTGATTCTTTGGGGGATATTCACACACACACCAACATGTTCTTGTCACTTAGTCTATAGGATTTTGTACATCTCTTTAGCATAGTGCCTATTTCACAGCCAGTGGTGTCTGTCTATTTTCCTGTTTCTCTCACTGGCCTGTCAGTTTCTCAGAAAGATCAAATCTTACTCATTATTGCAGTCCCTGAAGTTAGTATTGTGCAGGGCACACAGATACTCAATAGTAATTTGTAGAGTATTCAATGACTGTATGTGTGTGTATATATATATATATATATATATAATATATATATTATATATAGTAATTAATTAATTTATTTATTAATTTATTTATTTATTTAAGGGACAGGAGCATATCAAATTTTATTTTATCCCTATTAATGCAAAGAGAGAAGGTTTTTCTTCGGGTCTTGAAAAACAGTACGCTGCCTTACAACTTGACTATATTTATATAGTTATTCCAATTTCAGAAGTATTTACAATTAGCAAAATTGGTGTGAAATTAGAAAAATAACTTCTTTTTTGCAAAATCTTTTGCATTAGCATAATCAAGTTTCAGAAGACAAGTGGTAGAAAGAAAGTGTGTATCTGCGTCTTATCTTCCAAAGTCAGTTTAGCAGGAGCCCAGGGACAGGATCCTGCACCTTCCAAGGTGCTCACAAATTCCGCAGTGGCCATTGTGACCATTGTGACCATTGCTTCATCCTGCATCATTGGCCTTAGAATCTGCTTCATCCCTTTGTTTATATTTCTGTTCCCACTTTCCTTTGGAAGGTGAAGGAAAACGTGAACACCTCTACGTCCAGAATAAGCTGACTGGAAAGATGAGGCGCCCTTTTTCAAGATATTTTGCACCACCCTGTCCTTTAATCTTTCTTCTTTCTTTCCAATGTAGGAGTTTGCACTTCAATTTTTTATCAGTGTGTATACATAGTGTGTGTGTGTGTGTAAAAGAGAGAGAGACAGAACTGACAAACTCAGAATGCAGGCTGGCCATTAATATTTAAAGTTACACAAATTTGGCTCTGTAAATTTCTAATAGCCATGAGTTCACCTTCCATGCTGTTCTTAGAAATGACTCTATTCTCCTCTTATAGCAGAAGGTAACTGAGACCAATGCAGTGACTTGAGTTCTGAAGGACCTTATCACTTCCCACTTGGGTGGCTGGAACACGATGAGGGAGGTTGTAACATTACATTCTAGAGCAGAAGTTCTCAATTTTGGTGGCACATAAGAATGCCACCTGCATATCAACCCAATTGCACAAGAATTTCTGGGAGTGAAAACAAGGCATCAGGGTCTCTTAAAAAGTCTCCAGGTGATTCAAAATCACAGCCAAACAATCACTGTTCTAGACAGAGTTATGATCATCCAACCAAAATTATGATTGGGGATAAACCCATTTAAACACATTTTATGGTTTGGTTTCTTGCTACCACAATAGACACCTTTTCATATCCTAGATGCAAAATCCATCCTTTCCAACCCTAAGTCACCACAAGAAAATGTGAGCCAATCAGATTCTTTTCTTCTGTTCTCTTTCAAAATAAGGTACATTTTGTAAACAGCATAAAATTGAAACACTGCTGTCTCAGCTTAGCTCAGACCCAGATAATACATCTTTTTTTTGAGAAAACAATACTACATTTTAAATTTATAAGCCATGTTTACTACCATCCAAAATAAATTGCTCAGTCACCGATGATTCTAGGTTTCTTGACTCATACTAGTTGATGAAAAATAAGCATTAGTGTCTGGTTCCCAAAAGCTTTCTCTTATAACCCACTTTCTTCATTCTCTCCTCTTCTGTGAAAATTTGGTATTGGGATGAAGATTTATAAAGAGGTGGGTCTGAAAAATCTAATGTCAGTCCAAGACTCATAGATGATTTTAAATAGTCAGTGTCTTCTACCATGGATTCCAGTTTGAAATCTTAGTAAATGTTTTAAAAAGAGTGACTCATTTAAATGTCTAAATATTTCTCTTTTCATCTAAGCCCAGACATATTTTGTCTATTTTTGGTAAATGGACAGGGGAGGGATGTTTGCTATTTAGAATGCTTCTTGCTAGTAAAAAGGTAAGGTCTCTATTTAAAATGGAGTGAAGAAAAATCCTGGAGAGTCATAGAGCTGTGAATTGGGCAAAAGAGGAAAATGTTTTCTACCACCATTTGCAAAAGAGATAGAAGCTAAACATGTTTTGTGATATTTGATGTATATGCCATATGTAAATGCTAGATTTATTTTCCTAAAGAAAGAGGATTAATCTCTGGTTGTTACCTACATTCTATGCAAAGCTTTTCTCTTTAAAGTGTTGAAAGATTTGGGTGCTTGCCTGGTCTGAGCAGGACATTGGGAGCACTTGCCTCAAGGACTGGATCAATAACTATCCCATAACCCTATCTTCCAGAGGCAGGAAAGGCTGCTGCTTTCTCTCCCCCACTAGAAGCTGTGCACATGAACTACTCTGATGAATCTATGGATGTTACTCCTATTTTCTGAAAAAGGAGGAATAAATCTAGAAATAGCCTAAAGCTGGGCCAAGGCAGTTTCTCTTAAAAATACAGTCCTTCCTCCACACCCAGAAAAAAGCAAAAGAAGGAAACCCTGCTCTAGTTTTTAAAAATGGAATATGGGGGAAGCCAGGATGGCCCAGTGGGTTGAGTGCTCACTTTTCAGCGCCAGGGACTGGGGATCGAACCCCTGCCCCGGCCTGTGCGGAACCATGTGCTGAACTGGAAGCTCCCCCAGTTCAGTTCTCTCAATGTCTCTGTATCTCTCTCTCTCTCTCTCTCTCTCTCTCTCTCTCTCTCTCTCTCTGTCAAAAATAAAAAATAAATAAATAAATAAATAAATAAATAAAAATGGAATATGTTCCCCTGTATAAACATATGAAATAATTTGATTAGTTTTTTTGCATGGGTTTGAAATTTACACTAAAGTTCTGGGGCCTTTTTGTTTGGGGTGTTAATTTTGAACATAATTAAGACCTAACTCCATTGAGAGAAAATTGTTCAGATAAGTTCAGGAAGGCTGTACATAGAAGTAACCTCAGCTTGCTCACTCACCTTTAGGCCCCGCCCTCTATCACATCATGACATACAGTGTACTTTGTGCCTAGGAATCTCTGCCATGTCTGCATCCCTGTTGTCATTATTTAAGTATTTTTATCTACAAAATGATATATCAGTTGAATTTATTCCTTTCAATTTCATGATTACTAGTCTTCAAAGACTCAGATCCCAAAAATGTTGGCTCTTTTAAATTTACAAGCTTAACTGTTATATTGCACTAACTGTTTTAATTGTCAACTGTATGTTTATGGCCTTTATTTAAAAAAACCATGTGTTTGGTCAATTTAGTGTGTCTTAATTTAATCTTTGTACATCTTCCATTTTTTAAGTGCTTAAATGAGTACTATATTGCAATGCAAATGTACTGATATAATTAACCAACCGTTAAAAAATTCTACAGAAAAAACAAAACTTAAGGTCACTTATTCTCCCTTTCGTCCTCTCTTCCTCACTCTCTCCCATCCTTTCCCTTTCTCCCACCTTTTCTTTCTTCTTTTTTTCCTTTTCACACCATTTCATGACCTAGCAAAGGACATGGGAGGAGGACAAGAATTTTGACCTGTTTCTACAAGCAGGATTGGTATTACTAATCAGCATTAGAAACATTCTCAAGGAATGGGTGGTTGGGAGAGGAGGATGGAGAGACTAAAAATGAAAAGAGGGAAGAAAAAAAATTGTGGGCACAAGTTGCAGTTCCATAACTTGTGGCAGAAAAGACTTTGGTTAAATTATTTATTCTCTAGGTGTTTTCATTTTCTTATTTGCAAAATAAAAATATTTAATGTCCAAGATTTCAATAAGCTTTAAAAAAATAAAATTTTTGTTAAGACACCAACATATCTCACTATATTTTATTTTATTTTCTTTCTTTCTTTTTTTTTTTTTTTTTTTTGTAAGATTTATTCTACTGTTTTTTGACAGAGATAGAGACAGAGAGAAAGGGGGCAGGGCAAAACAGTCTCCAACAGCTGTACATCATCAGTTTTGGACATGGTTTCCTTCCACACAGGTTGGTGGGGGCCACTCAGGGAGGGAACTGGGCTGGGGGCCTCCCACATGGGTAGCACTCCCCAGTTCAGCATATAGGTCTGCACAAGCCAGGGCTGGAATTTAAAACTTGGTCCCTTGGGCCGCAGAGAAAGTGCTTAACCTGCTAAGCCAGCCCAGCTTCCCCCACTATATTTTCCTAACGCTATAGGCGGTCAGTACTGTTATTGTCATTTGTACTTTTCAGACAAGGAAACATTTCATTTAATCTTCACAACCTCATTGTATAGCTGAGGATACTGAGGCCCAGAGAAGCTCTTTAGATGTCTGAGGTGGTTCCTTCCTTCCTTGGATCTCTTACTTCCTGGAACACAGAAAGATCACGTCCTCTTACTTCCTGGAACGTGGAAAGACTACGTTCTCTTCCTTTGCTAGCTCTAAGTCCTACTCAGTAACTGTCAGCCACTGTCTCTATTTCTCTGTGGTGTTTCCACCATGATTAAAAAACAATGACCATCCTAGATAATATGTCTTTTTAATGAATTTCCATGGGGCCCAGTTGGCTATATGCTGTAAAAGCAACATCTATTAGTCAACTGCCCTTGTTCCAGCTGCACTCTTTATGTGATGAAACACCACTGTTTAAAATAAAAGAGCAGAAAAGCTAGTTAAAATTTTTGAACCCCATTTTCAATGTGTGTGTGTGTAGTGAGGGGTCTCTACTGAGTTAATTCTTGCACACCAGCTGGGTATCCTATAATTCAACTCAATTTTAAAATTAGCTACCTGGAGATAGTGTCAGATTCCGTAAGTTAAAGATTCAGCCTTACACGACTGTTTCCCTCCACCTCCCCACCCCATATAGATGCACTTCAGACTCCAATCATAAGCCAACATGCTTCTGACCAACTGGTCATAGATTGGAGGTTCCCACAACACATGTCTTGGGATTAAATATGGTAATGTACTAAAGTGGCTCACAGAAATCAGGAACCCACTGTGCTCACTAGAATAATGGTTTATTAGAAAGGGATATAACTCCAGAACATTCAGATGGTAGAGGTACCCAGGGCAAGGTACAGGGAAATGGCTTGGAGCATCCCTGCCACTCTCCCAGCACTTCAGTATGTTCACCAACCCAGAAGCTCTCCGAATCTTTCAGATTTTTATGGAGGTTCCATTACATGTGTATGATTGATTAAATGATTGGTCATTGGTGATTGATTCAGCCTCCAACTTCTCTCCCCTCAAAATCAAAGGACAGAATTGAAAGTTCGACCCTCGGATTGTATTGTTGGCTCCCTGACAACTGGCTCCCATCCCTGCCTTTGGTTCTAAAAGTCACCTTATTAACATAAAAAAAAACACTTCTCTCACTCTTAATACTTAGGAAATTACAAAGGTTTTAGGAGCTCTGTGCCAGAAAATAGAGGAAGACAAAATATTAATATATATTTCACATATATAAATTACAATATCCTAGAAGTTCTGGTTTTACTTCTAACTGGGATTATAAAAATGGTTATTTTAGCAAATACGGTACTTAGTTTTGTCATCTATAAATTCAACACTAGTGTTGGTTAAAGAGGATGACCTTCCCCGATAGAAGAGAGGACTGTTCTTCGGTCAAGGGTATATGAGAAGCCGTGCTCCCCTGCTAGAACCTCCAAACAAGCTCTCAAGAATGAATGAAGAAAAGGAGAAAAGAAAGAGGGAGGGAGATTTTATAAATAATCTAAAATATAAGCACTAGGAAATTGAAGACAAGAATTTGTAATGTTATAATATTATAATATCAACTATAATGTTTTTTTAAAAAGAGAAGTATCAAGTGTCCTCCACACTGCCATAAAGATTTTTTAATGTCAACAATGTGTGTGTTTTCAGAATCCTTTAGTGACCATTTTAAAATGATTTTGAGTGTGAGAGCAATGCAACTTGAATTTTGCCTCCAAATAATTTTTAAGATTTTTTTGTCACTTCTAAGAAAAATCTGGGGGAAGCTGGGATGGCTCAGTGGGTTAAGCGCTCACTTTGCACGCCAGGAACCAGGGATCGTATCACAGTCCCGGCCCGTGCGGAACCATATGCTGAACTGGGAGCTCCCCCAGTTCATTTCTCTCTCTGTCTCTGTATCTCTCTCTCTCTCTCTCTCTCTCTCTCTCTCTCGCTATCTGTCAAAATAAATAAATATATATATATATATATATATATAAAATAAAGAAAAATCTGCTAATAGAGAATTCTTTTTCAAATTGAAGAATAGTATAAACTCCTTTCTCTTGAGTTCAATTCTTTTACTTATATTTCATGTAAAATTAAGAAAAATAAAAAATCTGACCAGTTTCACCTAAGTACAAAAACATTGCTGATATAGAGCAGCATTAGAAAATCCTATATCTTCAAAGCCCTTTTAATCTTCTGAACCTAAAGGATTAGAAGATAGCATTGGAGAATCCCTTGATGATCCTAGTGTATGTATCTAAAGACTCAAGTTATAGTATGTCATTCTATATTCCATTAATTTGGGCATTATTTTCAATCTGGCAATTCACAGGAATATCACAGTACCATTGGACTGCATTTTTTTCTAACTAAAAAGATATATACCACTTTCTCTTAACTATTGGACATCCATTTTTTCCTGAAGTCCTTAAATTGAAAACTCTTAAGAATCTTCCACAAGCCATTAACTTTAGAAGTAGACTCAAGATGATGCAGCATGATTAATTTTCTGATTCTTCAACACCTATTTCTGTTTCTTTACTCTACTACCAATTTTGCCTGTCATTCCATTTTACTTTATTTAGGAGAAAGCATTGCTGAATGAAATTTATCAACATTCAGCCACAACTGTATTGTAACAAGGACGAGGCTATCTTTTCTCTTTGTAGTTGGGAAGTAAATGTGAAGAAAGGATGTCTGTCCTCTGCTACCAGATAGGTAAGTCTCCTACTGATGGTGGATTCCTTGTTGCGATATGGTTGTTGAGATCCCGATCCACAGCCCTTGTGGATGTAGTCTCTGACAAGTAGACATTCACAACTGTCCAGCATGCTTAAATGAAGTGGATCCAGGGACAGCAAATGAGGAACTGGTAGGCTGACTTTAGTCTGGAGGAAAGCTTAGGATGGGAAGGTTCTCTGGGCCCCAGTCTCTCACCAGTTCTTATTTGTTCTTTGTACTGACAACCAAGAATTTAAATCTCAGGTCTGGAAAAAAACAAATTCTTCCATATTTTAGGGATTTTTAATTTTTTTAAGGTGTATTTTATTGATTAAAAGAAGTTGAGAGAGAGAGAGAAGGGAAGAGGGCCCAGAGCAGTTTCTATAGTTGTACACCAAACCATTAATTGTGACATGATTTCATTTCACACAGGTGGATGTGGGTCCAAGCAGGGAGGAAACCAAACTGGGGGCCTCCCATATGGGAGGCAAGAACCTTTGCTACAGAGCCATCCTGGCAGTTACCAGTTGTGCCACAGCTCAGCATATCGAGTTGCATGAGGGTGGGGGTGGGGGGTGGAGACTGAACCCTGGACCTTGCAATTATGAGGCCAAGTGCTCAACCACTGAGCTATCCCCGCATTCCGTATTTTATGTTCTTTATGCTTCAGATGGGTAGGACAAGAAAAGGTAACTGGAGCTTCTGACTTTAAGAGGAAAGTATATGATAGATGTGTCAAACTGCTTTCTTTATTAATTAGACAAAATAAATCTATTTCTATCATAATCCAGGTAAGAAGACTGGAAGTGTAATCAAATATGTTATCAATGAAAACTGTAATATCAATTTCTGAAAATAAATAAATTTTTATTAATTTAAAGGCAATTATAGCCACAAAGGGTGATTAGAACCTAAGACAAGAATGCACAAATGGTTATGTTTTTAGAAAAAAAAATAAATAGTGAGATAAAAAAGGGATACATTTAGGCCTTAAAAAGGGATAAATCTATTTTATATTCACAAAGTGCCAAATTCTGTTTTCCTTTCTCAAGTCAGTCTCTTCTAGCTGCTAAGACCCTCTTCTTCCCTCTATAAACTGTGACAATGAACAGAAATATAAAATCATTCTAGAAATAGGATTGTTATTCCTATTGCGGGACCAACTTTCCTTCAGGCATCACGATTTCATGTGGGGGAATTTAGGGATAAGACTGATGACCTCTGTCTTCCTCCCTTACTCCTGCCCAGGGGCCAAGGAGGCAGGAGGCACTGGGCTTTCATCAGACCAACTGGTCTTTGCTCCACCAGGCTCCCGAGCCTGCCACTTCGGGGGAGCCCTGCAGATGCCCACCTCTGTCAGGACCTATGGGATGTCTCTGTTTAATACTGGAATATACAATTACAAGCCCTTTGGGCTGCAGACCTAATATAATATTGTCCAGCTTATCAATAACAAAAATGACACTTGGACCTCCATGGTCTGATTCTTCGTTCTCTCTCCCAGTTCTGGTTCAGAATTCAAATAGCAAAGAGAAGGATGCTAGATTTGGAGCCCCTAAAATCCCAACATTATTATGATAATAAATCACAGTAAAAGTCATACAATGAAAGACCATGTCCTCTAAGTTATTTTTCACAGTAGCAAGTGCATGGACACATACAAATGATGTTTGAAAGAGCAGTCCAACACTGAATTGGAACAGATGTCAAATAGTTTTCCTCCCCATGGAGCCAAAAGAGGAGAGTGATTCAGGCTGAAATTCAACGTACATTTCAAGCCTCATGTGGGGCCGTGGAGCGGCATTGAGACAATCAACTACTTTGCTACTAACTTTTCTGCTTTGCTCTGCTTTTATTGATTGATTGATTAATTGATTGATTGATAATTAGCTTATAATTCCACCAGTCTAAAAAAATATTCCAGATACATTTTTCTTTTGTTTTATTATAAATTTTCACTTTAACATATGAATGGCAATATTGTGATTATAAGGAGAAAAAATGTATTCCATTTCATAAATTGTACCACTCTCGACCCTTATCTGTCTCTTCTCAGTTGCTTGTAGTTCAGTGGGCTTTGCAATTGAAAAGGAAGTACCAGGTCATCTAGATTTTTAGTTGTGATCCAAAATTACTTTCAAGGATCCCTCCAGTCTTTTGGCAAAGGGTAATCTCAGTGGATTAGGTGATTGAAATAATATGAACCCAAGAAAATTGGACACTAAACTCATGCTTAGCTACTAAAGTGAATTTGTTTAGTTACTTAGGAAACAATGCAAAATTATAAAGTAATAATTATACATAAAAATTGCGTCTCCAGTTTGTTTTAGATCGCTTTTCTTTGTTTTTTCAAGTTGCTTAGATTCACTTTACTTCCGGGCCAGTTTAGAATTCTAGACTCTGGTAACAAAAAAGCCTTTTAATTCATCACCTCCATCACTTAGCCAGTGGACAGAGACAACTCAGCCGTACAATTAGCATAGCATCACACACAAGGCAGACCAAAAAACAAACCCCTCATCAGCCTCCTTTTTATCATTGCTTGTTGTTTTTCTCACTAGTGTGTTACTATGAGAATTTATGAAAGATCTTTGAGAAGTCAGAAGTTTTTGTTTGCTTGTTCATTACTCTCAGCACAGAAGGCTATTGCAAGAGCAGCAGAGTCTGGGTAACTTTTCTTTGTCCCCTCATCATGACTCACAGTGTCTGGGTAAAATATATACCTTCTAGAAAAACTCAGCCAGCACAATTAAGTTAACTAAAGACATAAGCTTCAAAATGCAAGACTCAAATTTCAATCCAGCATTTCACACTCCCCACCCACTCCTTCCTCCCCATTAATTCTTTGCCTCTAGATGTTTTTCTTCTCTGACAAGAGCTTTTGACAGCTGATAAGTGGAGAGCTGGGAAAGTTCTCTCTCATCTAGTCCTGGGGACTGAAGAGCTACTGGGAGGTCTTGAGTGCCTTCAGATCTTAATGGCATCACTTAGCCAGCTGTTCTGGGTTGATGTGTTAGTTATTCCTATTTATTTCATGTACTTATTTGGCCACCTTTTTATTACCCCCCTTTTCCTTATGGTTGTTAACCCCCTGCTCAGAGCATGTATGGCTAGAGACCCATTAGACATAGTCCATGTTGATGGTAATGGAAAAGCAACACTATCTAAATCTCAAGTCCCAGATCAAGTGCCAAAATCCAGTAGTGTTGACCTTCTTTTGTGGTTTTGAGACTTTGAATAGATTTTAGGAAGGAACTTGACTGAAGAGCTATTGTTTCTCAATATCAGTGGTTCTTAAACATAATGTAAATCCTTTTTCAAAATCCTAGATTTCTGAGACCTGGGTTCTGAGTACTGACCTGTGAGATATGCTGCAGTCACACAGCATGTTACTGTCATCTAGAGTTGTCCTTTTTGCTTGCACAAACCTCCTCCATTTCAAATAGAAATTCCTGGCCTGAGGTAAAAACAGCAAGCAAATACAGTCCTTACCCTCCGATGCAGACTAGTTTGCCTCCCGTTCTCCTGTTCTAGGAGATCATCTCTGCCTTTCTCCCACTTCTTGTGATTAACACACACACTCACACCTCCCTGGAAATACGGTCGTGCTATTTTCTTTTCTCTCAGCCTAGTCAGTGATAAGAACCATATTTGAAAGCCAAATAGAACAAAGTTAACCTCCCTTACCACTAACACACAAGATGCTATTTAGAAAAACGTTGATCCAATCACCACCAGCTCTGTTAAATAAGGGATCCCTAATGTGGCCCGTGATCAAACTCACTTCCTCGTTAAGAGCACCAGCATAAAGAAAGACAGAGCCTCCTTTGTTTAAAAGAAGCTGTGTGAACTCTGCCACGAGTCCCTAGACTCCCCTAAGTCCTCTGTTCTGAACGTGTAAGTAATTCGTAAGCAACCAGGTACCACAGCAGCCCTGGTTTGACAGTGCATTCATTCAGCATGCGCCAGATGTGAAAGCCTTTCAAAGGAGCCAACAGGCGTGCCTGTGGCCCAGGGAAGCAGGAGAAGGTAACCTCTGGCTTGCAGCTTTACCATCACCCAGCAATGGCATTTCTGATGTATTTCTTTTCACTCCTGACAGTCAAGATGTTTTGCAAAACCAAAGGTTATTGATTAACCCAGAGCAGGTAGAAGGTCTCTATTTGAGTTCTATTTTTCAGCTTAAAAACCACCCAGTAGGAAATCCTCCCTTCAATTGTATATTACTATAATACTTTTATGCTCATTTTCAAATATGGATTAAGAGTTATTTTAGGGATTAAAAGAAAAAATAATTTTCTTTTAAAAATTGTAGGTTATTTGCAGAGAATTTACTTTATAGAGAAGAGTGATAAAAAATTTCTTCTGGAAAGATTCTAGGAGAGTGTCACTAGGTTCAGTTCTATCCATCCTCTCCCTCTGCAATTTGGGAGATGCAGAAGATGTCTTTTTTACATGTAAAAATGACACAAAGCTGGGAGAAATACTTACTACAATAAGCTAATTCAAGATGGAAAATCATCTTAACATCAAAATCAATAATATGGGAAAGCCGGGACGGCTCAGCGGGTTGAGCGCTCGCTTTGAGGCCATGAGGACCGAGGATCGAATCCCGGCTCCGGCCCAGGCAGGACCCACGTGCTGAACTGGGGAGTTCCCACAGTTCGGTTCTCTA
>PVKE010044104.1:0-13130 GCA_004027555.1 Craseonycteris thonglongyai | reverse complement strand
CCAGCAAGAGTGAAAATGATCTCCCCAAAGCTAAGTCAATCATCTAAAATCCCCCAACTTTTCATTACCCAGGGCTGTCAATTTATTATATATAGTACAGTGATTACCCCATAAGGATGGTAGTCATTATGTTTAGCTAAAAAAATAAATGCATTACATCAAACACCTTTCAAAGCATCTGTAAAATGCAATTATTAACAAGAATATAAGTCACACACACATATATGCAGATTTAAAATAAATATTTAGCCTCAAAAATACTTGTACCTTTTTCTCTATAAAATCAAAGAAGATAGTTGGTTAGAAAGATGATACATAAATTGATAAGCAGTTAATGATAATAGATAATGAATAGTTGAAAATTCTGGGTTAATGTTCATTTTTGTCTTATAGATTACATGGGAGTTTGTATAGAACACCAAGGAAAAATAAAGATTTATCCAAAAATTAAATTTTAATGGCTCAAGCAGCAACAGCTTCACAGGGGAAAAAAATTATAAAAGAAAAAACAGGCAAAGTGATTTTAGGAGGCCTGCAATCATTTTCTACTATAAAACAAGAAAATTGAAAAGCCAACAGGCTGTTTAGATTTACATAAGAAAAGAATTACATATGGATATTTTCATACATATTTAAAATGTTTCCTGCATTCACAACAACATACAACACAAATTCATTTCACACATAAAAAGTATAAAATATGAAATGTCAGGGCATCGTTTAATTCACGGATATAAGTCTGTATGACAGAGGCTCACTTTATTTCTCTTCTAATCAGAAGGACACTGCAGCGGAAAATATGGAAATTACTAACAGCATATTCATATGATGAGAGATTATTTTTATGGGGAAGACAAGCTTTTCTTGCTTTTGTGGTCATCATTAAACTTGGTGACCTGTGAAGGTAAGAATTTACTGGATTCTGTTATTCTTGGGGCCATGAATTTGGTTGAATTTCTATTAGGTTATAAAGCACAAAGCATATACCGTACATTTTTTAAAGTGACCACGCTAGACATCTTCCATAATCACATTTTTACTGTGCCAGCCAACATAATTGTTTTGATCATCATAATAAAGTCGCCAAAAATCAAGATGAATTTTATGTTTAAGACTTGGCTATAAAATACAAATGAATTGATCATGCCACTTAAAGCAAAATAATTCACCCTCAAGTTGAAATTATAGGATGAAATATCAAAATAAGTAATTTGCTTTTGATACTGGGGTATTGCCACATATAAAGGGCAGGCCCGTTTAGTGAACCAAAGATATTAAGCTCTTTCATTATCCTAAGGACTATATTTCAATTGGTAGCAATCTTGTAATTTTACATCCACTAGAATTCTGTGACACTTGAGTTCATTATTCGACCACTTAGAGGAACAACAACAAGGAACCAGGAGATTCAAAGTTTACTCAGACTGTCAGTAACTCAGTCCTTTATGACATTGAACAAATCATTTCACATTTCAAGGCCCTTGGTTGCTTACAGCAAAAAGAAAGCAGAGACTAGACGAACCATCTAGATTCTGACATCTAGTTTCTAAGTCAAGACACAATATTAGTTTCTGAGTTTCGAACGCTCAGATTTGTCAACATAACTCAAGCTGTTCAAAACATATTGATATTTCTAGGGACAATAGGTTGCAGATTTGAAAATGAGAAAATGAACATGAAAAAATAAAAGCCCACAAGATTAATTTATTTCATCCACACACACACACACACACACACACACATTTCTCCACCACCACCAATGTGTGAAGACGGCCTCAATTACACGTAGGACTATATGGCGTGATGTAATCCTGTCAGAAACGGGGATCACCATCATTTTTCTTCAAGCTACAACTCACTGAGAGTGCTCCAAAGCAATCAGAGGATTGAGTCAAAGGAAAATAACACCCACAGCCACCTCTACACATAGGTAGGTACCCCAAGCTCCAGCTATGTTCCCACTGCCCTCAGAGGCTTAGAGTATTATATTGTTCCAAATTATCTTTACTTTAGCATCTAGGTTTCACAATTGAAAACAGAAAGTTGGCAATTCTTTAAGATAGAAAAACTGACTCTGTTTCTGGATAATTCTTGGAGTGGTAGTGTAAAGTCACCTCACTGTTGGTGTTTAGGTGAGAAATTGGGGTTGGGATCAAGTGTTCTCAGAAGCCTGTGCCCAGTTGTTCTCAAATGTGTATCCTGTAGGTCCTGTAATACTCTCACAAAATCTGATCATCCTCTCTAAGTCTCTAAGAAGGCAAACAGTAAGGGAATAAAAGGCAGAATATAGCAACAGCCGATAATTTTGTCTCTTACTACATACAAAATACATTTATTGTCATGGAAGGGGATAACAGTTCTCTTTATCTTTCAAGCTAACCTGGGGCACTTTTTATAGAAACAGATTTGATTTCTTCATCTATCTGTGGATATCTTGTGCATGAAATGAATGAGGGTGGGGACCTCATGGCCTGCTTACTGAAAACAAGTTTTTTTCAGATACATTGTAACAATTAGCACTACATTCTCTCTATCCATATTTTTTTTTTTACTGCATGCCTACATTAAATTCCAACCCCATTTTTGAAAGCAAAAACTATTTGTGTAATTAATAATCAGAAAAATCACCCTCATCCAACCTCCAATTTGCGTTTTGTCTCATTTGGTAACATTATGCATTACTCATCAACCTTCTGGAATTCACTTACGCAGAGGCAGCATTATTAGTTTTCCAAATACCTGTGACTTAATTCCTGCACTAAATAGGCCAAAATAGATAGATGTAAAATAATGGTGGATGGAAAATTTTGCTGAGCTGATAGGAAGCTCTCATTAAGAATCTAATACTGGCTCTGGTTTGCATTGGTTTATTACTTGCTAACATGTTTTTGCTTTGCTTTTGCTTTTGCTTTTTTGCTTTTTCTTTTTTAGAGACACGGGCTTAGAGTCAAACACTCCATAGTTGACTGCTTGTGAATGTTTTCTATTGAAACGTTAACCTTGGTGGTGTGTCACAAGTTGAGAGAGTGATCCACAAAACTCCCGTGCTACCACTGAAAGATCATAAGAATATCTGACATTCATGTCTGTGCTCAGAATGGTATTTGATGAATAGAGTCTTCAAAGATTGTTGGATATATTTACTATTCAGAGTCAAACTGAAGGTTTTCTTTCTTTCTTTTTTTTTTTTGCATTTTTATCTAATACTCAGGGAAAGTTATTTTTACATTCACAGACATTTAACAGCATTGACTATAATGTACATGTTATTTTCCTGATATAGTAAATGCTGAGGTCTGCTTTTTAATTTTTTTTACATAAAGCAGTTTTCATCTTAAGCATTTGGTTATGTCACATTTTTAACATAAAGTAAAGCATTGTAAAAGATGTACTTATTCTTTTTTACGCCGATAGAAAAGGCTTTTTTAAAAAGGTGCTAATATATTAAATAATACTGAAGTGGGCTTCTTTTTTTAAATAGCATTACTGTATTTTCCAGCCACATTCTCCCTCTTTTTCCCTTTGAACAATGTGCATGTTAGTTTAAGACCAGCTATAGAATCACAAGGTGTTAGAGTTAGAAACCATCTTGAAGTTTCTCTACTCTGACCACATCCTATGACATAGCATGGTTGAAGACCCTCAAGGGTCATGAACGAGTTTTTCTCAACTGGGCTACATGGGGAGCAAGCAAACAAATGTTATCAGTATAATTAAAATTTTCCCATAAGTTTAGCCACGTTAGACTGCATTGTACTATCACTGTCATAGAAGCACCTTTCTCCATTAGACCCTGGCAAATTGAACTACTGTAGATAACCATATCGCAAATTTTCAAAAGTTTCCACTCTAGAATACAGGCTGAGACAGGTCAGCACCAGCCTTGACAGGCAAGAGATATGCAAAATAAAGGCCATTAAGCTTAGTGAAAATAATATCAAGGAATTATTTTTGTTGAATTTTGGAAATACTATCAAATAACTCCTGTTACATAGAAGTAAGCAATTACTGTTATACCGAAAGCTAAGAGAGAACTATCTTTAGATATTTTGAAAATTTGCATTGGCATTAGTGAATTTCAACCTATGGGATAGATGTGGAAAGGGGATTGAAGGTACTGAGATCAGACGAAACTCTGCCAGCCTCCATTGCTGGCAACCTGAAGCTCATCTGCCTGCCTGACGTCACCTTGACAAACCAAATGGAAGGTTCTTCTTCCCCTCATCCCATGTGCCCGATTCAGTCTGACGTTCACTCTCATATAACTTCTTTTTCCATTTGAGATTGCCTTTGATCTTTCCACTTTGGAAAAATGTGTGTGGAGATTGGGGTCAGGGGCAGTAAGAGGAAAGAGACTCTCGTGTGGAAATGGAGAGAGAATATCATTGTCTTAGGCACCAATTCATAGAAAACCATCAGGAAATCCTCATTTGTATTTCATCCACTCTTTGTGAGGTTTTTTGTTTGTTTGTATTTACTCCCTAACTTGATTCCATTGACTTCTTCTCCCTCAGCTGTTACTATATGTCAAACTGATGACTCCTGATAAGGTTCTTGACCAAAATTATTAGTAGAATGATTATGAATATCTTAAACTAAATGGGAAAATATATGGTAATGTCTACTTGTGTGGTAAGGATTTACATATTGCTACTCATAATCCTATCTTTAGGAAATTTTGGAGACTGGTTTTCCTGGAGAGGTATCTGAAAAGCTTTAATTACTTGGCTCATCCACTACTCTTTACTATTGATGATATATACTGATTACTTGAATCTGGCAGTAGCTAATGGATGTTTAACCCGATTTGGTTTATATGTCGTAGTCTTAGGATCACTAGTTTAGTTGACTCTCTTCTCATCTGTCTTGCCCACTCTCCCCGTTTCTCTCTTTCTCTTTTTTCTAGCCTTCCAGCTAAGTATCTTATTCTAAACCTCTAATGGGAAACTCTTTTTTCTATTTCTTAGCTAAATAGGTTGATTCTCATCTCCACTTAAATCTGGGAAGACATTAGGAATGTGGCTGTCATAGCAGAATAAATAGAAAACCATCTCTGATTTTTGCTTCTCCCCGTGGATGGACTACACCCAAAGACAATTTCCGTCTTTGGTCATTTATCAGTCCATTAAAAGACCTCCAAGGTGTCACTTTAAGAAATCCATCAGGAGACAGACCAGGAAATGCGAACAGGAAACACTGCACAATTATTAGTGTGACCCAAATATATTCCTGGCACACCATTTTAATATCCCTTCAGTAGAAACAGTTAGAATACACAAAGAGTGATTAATATTTTAATGCACTTTTGTTTCCTTTAATTTTTTTGTGCCAAGAGGCATTTGGGGGACAACACAGAGAAAAAATTTCTCACAGGACAAATGGAAAATGTTCTGCCTTTAATTAGTATTCACTACATTAAAATCAAAGATTAGTGGTTGAGATGCTATTGAGACAATGAAAACATACTGAGACCTTTCCAGAAGCATGAAAATCTAATCACCCACTTACCCCAGAGTGACAGCTAAATGCTGAGACAGGTGTAGAGCCAATGTCCCCTCACCACATGCCTCAATGTGGCTGAGGATGGTCGGTAGCATGGCTGACACCCCACCCCCAACCACTGTGCCTTTCATCACCTAAAGCTCTCAGTCAGAAAGTGGTGACAGAGGCGGCCTGTGTTGGACGTCAACAGATTATCAGGATGGTTAGTAATATTCCCTTGCTAGGAGCCTTCTTAAATCCCTGCATTGGCAATCCTAAAGCTCTGTTGATTTTTGTTACTTGCTGATAAGGCTTTTAATGGCCAAAGCCTGGTATATTTTTAGATCTTTTGTCACTACAGGTCCGCTGTCACTCACTGAGGTTGAAATCAGCAGGCTATTAGTTTGCCCAACGTATAATCTCAAGTCCCATGGAACAAGGGCTTGCAGCCCGTAGGCCTCCCGATTCTGAAATTTACTTTTGATTTTTATTCATAGAGCACTGTCATTTCTGCCTTTGAAACTGAAGTGAAAACATATCTCTCTGGAGCTATGTGAGGACTTCCTTAAAGAAAATATATTTTAAAGCATGCTGCTCTTTTTCATTAAGATGATACACATAATGTCCATTTGCTTAACACAGCAAAATATAGTTCCAATATTTTTAAATGACTGCTTATCTTTTTGTTTTTTCCTAATAGAGGTCATTAGAATCTCTTTTCTAATTTAGATGGCAGCATTTTTTTCAAGATAGAGGCACACGTGCTCAAATGGGAAAACTAGATGAGCTATGGAGAAATAAAATTCATTCAACACATCAGGAAACAATACAATATGTAAACAGTCCCTTGGTCACCATTGATATGTTCTTTAACTGGAGGATTTTGTTAATAGACATAAATCCCTGTCTGTAGTCTCTCAATTGTAACTGTCCCCTGCCCCTACTTAAGCAGAAGAACAATGTAAGAGTAGAAGGCAACATGAAAGAGAAATTTGAAAAGATCTCACTGGAGTAGCTTACTGGAGGAAGAACAACTATAAACATCCAGGAAGACTGAAGGAAACATTCAGGAAACAGTCACTCTGGTCAAGTAAATGCACTGTGAGTTTGACCTAGGCATGAACACATGGCAAATCTCTGTTTCTGATAGGAGTGAGAGACAGAACCTGTTACGTATGTAACTTTTCCTTAATGAGTATTTATTTCACTTTTAAATGACAAAATATCAAACTGTAAAGAAGATAAAATGACACTTCCTCCAATGGTCTGCTTTTAAAACAAATTTTAAAGACAGGCTTACCCCAAGATGGCAAGCAACATAGTGGGCAGGACAGGGTGGAGACAAAAATGGTCACTGTGTGAAAATGCAGTAAACAAAACCCATGGAGAGAATATGAAATGTGTTAAGGTGAGGCACAGTAAGGCCTTAGCATAGTAACTCGGTTGGATGAAAGAACCCTTTAAATAAAAAGTGATCATGTGATTGAAGACATTGGATGTGAAATATGATGAGGGTTATACACAAAAGTTTCCTGGAAAAATAAGCAAGGACAGTCTGAAACACAGAATCTCACCCAACTGTTCATGTTCTTTCACTGTAGAAATATACTTGTATATCCCCTTTCCTTAAATCTTAGCTACGTCCTCCTACAAAACCTGCTTCTAACTCAAAGGCCAGCTACCTCTTTTTCAAGAACTAGTAACTACTCATTTCATCAAAAGCTGAAGAGACACACAGGGAGGAAACTATTGTAGTAACCCTGACACCTAGGAAGGTGTGTGGCACAGTATGTCCTCAGTGAAGGAGTACATTTCCAAATGAATGAAAATGGAAAGTTACAGTAGTACATGATGGCAGAATCCACCCCATATGCTCACCAGGGGTCCTGGGCTCTTCATTTAGTTCATTCCAATATTCAAAGGAATAAAATAATATGTAGGTTAGAAATGCTGCGTGAACAGCACATTCCACCCCATCCCCTCTCAGTGTTTGTCTCTGCGGTCCCGCAGAACAAATTCCCTCCTGCTTATTTTCTCCTCAGCAACTTTACAGTGGTTTCTGTCATTTCCTCGGTAGTAGAATTGCATTTGCTGATGATGACTTTGATATTGCCAAAACTAAATGTGTGTGTGTGTGTGTGTGTGTGTGTGTGCACGTGCGTGCACGTGCGTGCATGTGTGCATGTTGAATTTCTCTGACAAAGTAGATTAGGAGTATATAAAAATCTCCTTTTTAGGAAGCACATACTATGTGGTGTCCTATCTCATTTTATATCTCCTCAGTGTGTCTTCTATTTTAATTACTACAAGAGTAATAGCTACACAAGAAATACCGAGAAAGTTACCAGAAAGGTAGGAGACAAAATACTGTTTACTAAACATGCATTAGTTTAACTACTTTTATACATCTGCCCTTTAAATGATCTAAACTGTATATAATGACCATTTCATGTCTATGACCTTATGCTCTATAAGATATATAACAAATAAAATACATAGGCACGCCAGTGAAACACTCCATATCTTGTTAGAAGGCAAAGCGTATATGAGGGCCATGTAACTGTCCTCATTATATTAACAATAGCTGGATTTTTTTCCTGACAGCCTCCTATATGATGATCAAATGTATAGCACAAGAACTGTCTGCTTTAGCATTCAAATAAGATAATATCAGGGCATCATAAAGAGAGGTATATCCATAGAAGTATCCCAGAGGAGGTAAAATTTGAACCAGTGTTTTTCCTAGAAAATCCTGTAAATCAGTTGGCTAAGATGAGTAAGGACCTTCTGTCCATGGGAATGACATGTGTAAATCAAGTCACTAGGACAGAAATTTAGGAGTAGAAGCAGATTGATTGAATAGTTCTCTAAGCCCATGAACTATTTCTAAATAAGATATTTCAGTGTGCTAAATTTAACCAGACTGAATGTTTTGAGTCTTATTCTCCTGAACAACTTTAAATGACGGATTTGCCTTTTAATGAGGCATTTGCATTTAATCATAAATTTGGAATGCAACATCTTTAACTTGGTTATTTCTGTTGGAATAGGTTCTTTCAGGGCTTTCTGCTTATCCTGTAATAAAGACACAGATTCCTCAAAATTTATTTCAAATGTAAAAGATGAGAGAAGTACTTATTTATAGAAAAACCTGGGAAATATAGTACTTACAATAGCAATCACAGAGTTGTGTAATAAAAGTTTCAAAAATGTTATTACTAAACCATTTATAACAGCCCCAGAAGACTATATTTAAAAGAAAGACAGGAATTTTAGAAAAGTGATTCACATGACAGAAGCTATTGATAGAGAAAAGCTGAAGTTCTGAGGCACAGATGAGTCAGAAGCAAATTTAGGAGTAGTACATCAAAGAATGTTTTAAAAATTCATCATTTGAAGAAAACTATAATTCACTTTAGCTATCACAAGCAAAAAGAGAAAAGGAAAGTGTATTTACTTAAAATTCAAATTAATAAGAATTCTCAATAATTTTTTTAATTGCCAGCCTGTTTTTAAAAAACAGGCTTATTGAGATGTACTTCACATATAATAAAAGTCTCCCTTTTATGTGGTGCCATTCGGTGGCTTTTAAAAGATTCAGCCATGCAAACCATCATTGCTATCTAATATTAGAACATTTTCATCAATTCAGAAAGACACCCCAAACCCATTAGCAGTCACTCTCTATTTTCTCCTGATTCCCAAACCCTCCAAACCTAGGAAGAGAAGTACCTTTGTCTCTCACCTTTAAACTCCTTTACTTCCTTTATATTTTTCATGAGTGGCTCTCAACTTTGGTTTCTCATTGGAATCACCTAGAAAACCATAGGAACGTGATGCTCAAGTGTCATCTGTAAAGATTCTTATGGAATGGGTCTGAGATGTGGCCCGGCATCAGAAGGATCAAACATTACCAAGATATTGCTAATGTACATCCCACTGTTGAAACTTAACTAACCCCGGCTGTATGTGAAATTCCAAATACTGCTGGACAAAATCACCCAAGACACGTTATTACTACGCCATGACCTTGAAAGAGGCTTCAACACTGCCACACCATACTCTAACTCTCTGACTGACATATTCATATTCTATCAAAACATATTTTCATAATTTTCCACTTGACTTAAATTTTACGGCCCCGTGCATATTAACACGTTTTGCCTCTTTTTTCCTAGAAAAAAAATGAAGTCATTAAAACTTAATCATCTAGCTAACAAAGATGAAATGCTATAATAGCATGCCCACCATTCTTCCTTTCTTTCTATAGTAATAGACAAGTGGTTCCTTCGTCTATAGAAGGGCATTCCCCTAACTTGAGCTTTCCATGCATCCATCCAGTTACAACCCACCCTGGCCTCTCCATCCCATGGCATCCTATCCTGGAATCTAGAGAAGCTGACACTCTGGATTATTGATACCCGTGGTGTATGAACCAAAACTTGTCAACTAAGTCCTTCCCCAACATTTCAATAAGCTTGTATTCGAACAATGCCCCCTCTAGTAATACTCCATATCTCTCTCCTTCATCTTCTTAAATCCAATGGGCATTTTTACTCTTCTATTACTTTATTCCTCAACAATGTTAATTACCTGCTTTTTCTTTAAAGACGCCCTTCTCTTGACTTCCGTGAAACAATATTCTCATGTTTTATCTCCTACCTTTCTAGTTTATCTTTGTAGAGGTTTGTGATCCTCTACCAAACCTTTATTTATTACTTACTCAGAGCCCAAACGACAGCACACTACTCCTGTGGCATGTCCACAACTTCAATTCCCACCTACATACACGATTCCAAAATTTATATATCTCAACCAGAACTTATCTCTTCTAAAAAATTTTTTCTTCTATTTTCACCTTTGAATCTCCAATGTTTCAAGAGCTGGAAAGGCTGTAGATTTTACATCACCTGCAAGCTAACAAAGTAGCTTGTCACAGTGAATTGGAAGAAACACTCAAGAGCTCATGGCAGATGTTTTCTTTCTCAAAATGAGTTCTCTACGTATCTAGAACACCGAAGTTGTGTCTGTTTCTCAAACTCAGCATGCTGTGCCCATCACTGGAGGACCTTTACCGAGATGGAATTCTTTCTATGCCAGGAGTTCATTTACGCTGTAGCAGAATCAAATACATTTCAAGGTGATTTGTATTTGTTTGAAGAAAGTAGTGCTAAAGAGAAAAAGTGAACTGAGAGCAGAAATTAAACAAAAGCATTATTCAAGGGGAAAATACAAACAATATTTGCAACTTTTATTGATAAGTATCTGAGATAAAAAAATAGGCGATTGCTTTAAATTGAAATCCTTACCATTAATGTTTGTGTTTAGTGCCCTAGCCTTATAAAAATCATCTAGTGTATTTTTCCAGAGAGATATCACTCAATTCTTTTCTTTATTTTCCAAACTGTTCATTCATGTTCCCCACATTGTTTCTTAAACAGATTCCCAATGAATGGCCTAAAAACAATGTGGAAAACATCCTGCCATTTTCTGCTTTCTAAAGAGAATCATTCTGCTTTTGAATGTCCTCTGTGGAACCTCACAGGATAGCTATTCTTTACCCCAGGCTAAGCTGTGGAAATGGATTGTGAGCTTTTCCAACCTACTGTGACTCTTGCTACCCCCTGCCTTAAATATGGACCCCTGCTTGGCACTGTAAAACTTCACTGAAGCAAGAAAAGAATTTAAGTTAATATACTTAGCAAGACACGCAATAAACTGAAATCAACAGTTTCAATTTGAAAATTGACTACAGCTGTCTTACCGATGTCTTAACATCTTTGCTGAGAATTGTTTTAGTAATATTTTAGAAAGTTTATTTACCAGTAATGGCATAGTTTCTTTAATTTTCACTTATAGGCTTGTGATATTTTTCAGTTAGCTCGAAGAATTTTAGTATATGATATATTTTGCAAGTGAATTGTGTTCCTTTAATTTAGTATTTGCTGCCACTTGCACATTTAAAAATAGATCCCTTATTTTCATATTTGTACTTCAACTGCTTTTGCCAGCTACCATTTTATCTTTTTTCTCTATACTAAAATTGATATTGCCAACCCCCAGAGCATAACATGGCTTTACTAGCATTAAGACATAATTAAGAGACTGAATTCCGTGTTTCCTGGCTTTCTAATATTGGCTCTTTAAAATATAAATTTAGTTATGAGGCTCTGTCCCTGAGGGAAAATACCAGTGACAACCCAATCAGTTTCTGGCAGTTAAGTTTCAAATAACAGTGGGATTTCTATGTTGGTTCTGGGTAATTTTTCTGCTGCCACTCAAGCACGTTCCCTTAGATGCATCTTTTGTCAAAGCCATCTAAGGGCAGACTGTTGATTGACAACACAAGATTTGATTCATTGATATGATGCCGGATTCAGGTACAAACCGCAAGGAATTTGATCAGCAACTTCAGAATGGTGGAATTCTCATATCTGAATATTTGAAGATATACTGCACTAGAGTGATATAGATGTCCTTCTTACCTAATGCTGAGCATATCTTGGCATTTGAAATAGAATGTGTTAATGATGAGAATCGAAGCTGTAGGAGAGAGGTTAATAAAGATAAAGAAGTGTTTTGAATTTATAAGGGAAGGATTTCAGCATTAAAGTTAGCACAGCCATGGTGATGTTAAAGATGATAAAGTAATGAGACTTCATCATCAATCGGTCCCAGCAGCCCTGCTCACAAAGCTCATACTCTGTAGTAACATAAGCACACCCATTTTAGAAATGAAGAGACACAGAAGAGAGGCTGAGCTACAATGCATGCATTACGGTCATACCTTTCACTCCACAACAACGTGAGAGCCAGAATGACCCAGATGGGAGACTTTTTTTTTTTTTTTTAATGAACATGTCCTATATTATTACAACCCAACTTTTAAAGCTACATCTGCTATGTATTTGTAGTTAAGATTCGTTAATGCAGTGTCAGGCATACTCTAATCAAAATAAAACTTCTATTCCTGAGAGCTGCTAAGTGGATACACTAGTTCCATATCCCCAGTGACAATAATTTAGTATATTGACTGGACCAGGCCTATTTTGTTATACTACTTCCTCACTGCTCTCACTTGCCTCACTTAACCTGTGAGGGGAACAATGTTTAACACTATCTATGAATAATCCCTTCTGCTCATTTTCCCATGAGGACCTAGAGTAAAAACAAAATGATATTTCCAAAGTCCCCATACACAATTTGGGGCACACATTTTTCCAATACATGAGAAAATGCACCAATGAAGGCCACTCAAAATGTGATATAATTTAGAGGCAATAAGAGATAAGCTTCATTTTGTATTAGACAGGACTCTTTAATTATATATTGATTTGACATTCTCTAAACTTGGTTTCTAATATCAAAAATTTACTTGCTTTTTAAAATATATGTACTTACAGAACTTGGAAAAGACACAATTTTTATTCAAACCTTGCTTGCCAATATATATCAGCAAAATATTATTATGAAATTTTGACACTTTCTGGAATTCTATTTTTATAAAAAGGTGAATAGTAATCTTACACTTTAACCAAATCAAATTAATTGTATTGTGAAATCAAAATGATGGCTTTATAATAAATCTTTTTTTTATAAATTTTTTATTGGTTGTTTTTTTTTGACAGAGAGAGAGAGAGAGAGAGAGA
>PVKE010044103.1:0-13132 GCA_004027555.1 Craseonycteris thonglongyai | reverse complement strand
TGTCCATACTGCTGGTGCCCACTCCCACCTCCCCTCCCTCTCTCCCTCCCCCCTCCTCCCCTTCCCTCAGGCAATCACCCAGCTATTGAGTGTGTCCATAGGTCTCTGTGTCTTCATTTCTTTCAGTTTTATATTCCACCTATAAGTGAGGTCATATGTTTCCTGATTCTTTGAGTCTGACTTATTTCGCTTAATAAGATGGTCTCTAGGTCCATCCATGTTGTCACAAATGAGTGTATTTCATCTTTTCTTATCGCTGAGTAGTATTCCGTTGTGTAAATGTATAACTTCTTCATCTAGTCATCTATCAAAGGGCATTTTGGTTGTTTCCATGTTCTGTAGGCCTATTTTTTAATAACTCTCAAGCAACCAGAAACTACATTTATCAAACATCTACCATTCCCACAGGTGCGTCCACTGAGAGTCTACTGTACATTCATATAGTGCAATACTACTACTTGCTAATAGGAAGAATTGAATTATTGATATAGGCACTGACTTGACTGAATCTCATTAACAGTTTGATGAGAGAAAAAAAAAGAAACAAAATAATATTGCATAATTCCATTTGTATAAAAATAAAAATACAAAAGTAATCCATGATAATTGAATTAAAAAAATGATTTGGACTTGGGGTGAGAAAACTGACTAAAAAGGAGTAGGGGGTGAATCGCTGGGGTGACAGAAGTCTTCTACAGTCTTGCCTTGGGGGGTGGTTACATGGGAGTAAGCAATTGTGAGAACCCACTGAACAACATTTAAGGTCTGTGCATGTTACTGTACGTCATGGTATCTCAATATTGAAAATGTAATTAAAAGAGAAACACAGGGACACTGTATATCCATATGTAAAAACAATAGAAAAAGTAAAGTTTGGGCACTGGGAAAAAAAAAATCTTACTAATCCCTGTTTATTTCTCTCCTGCTTTTCTGGCTCCCCTATCTTCATTACCTATTGCTATATAATAAATCACCCCAAATGTAGTAGTTTGGAACCATACTTACTATTTCATGGTTTCTGTGGGTCAAATATTCAGAGAGAGCATAACAGGGATGGTTTGTTTCTTTCCGTTTTCTGGGGTCTCCGTCGAAAGTCTTAGAATCATCTGAAGTTGTGACTGAGGCAGGAAATTGTGCTTTCAAGGAGGGTCACTCATATCGCTGGCAAATTGGTTCCATGTGGCCTCTTCATGCACTGGCCTTTCTCTCCACTGGGCTGTTTACATGTCCCACAACATGGTATCTGGCTGTAACCAGAACAAGACATTCAGAGGTTGGGCGAACAAGGTAAGAGCTATCCTTCTGCTGACACAGCCTCAGAAGTCACTTAGCAACAACACTGTGCCACATTCTATTCTTTAGAAGAGAGTCATGAAATCCAATCCACATTCAAGGGGAGATGAATTAAGAGCCGCCTATTGAAAGAAATAGTACCAAAGAATCAAAAACTCATTGTAAAACCACCACACCCTCCTGAAGTTTCTTCATGGACCGTGTATGTCCTTGGCTGATCTCTTAAACGCTGGGGCTCCTCAGGATTCCTTTCTTTGTCCTCTTCCTTCTTACACTACATGTTCCGTGTTCCACTGAATCCAAGGAGCCAGACTTCTTTCCTGAGCTCTAGATCTGCAAATGTCATGCCCTACTCACATCCACATTTGAATGTCCCAAATGTGCCTTAAATTCACTCTGTCTTTGAACTCTACAGAGAAATCAAGTACAATAAACATGAAGTGTCCATAGACTTTAGTGCAAGATGGTCATTTGTTACCTTTGCCAAGAGCAATCCTGTATAGCAGTTTCAAGATTCCAGTGAGTTTAAAAGTGTGTGTGGGAGGTGACAAAGAGGGGGAACATGTGTAAAGGAATCTAGGGAATATTTTAGCTATGAAGGGAAGAAAAGAGAAAAAGCCATAATTAAAGGGATAATATGAAGTCGAAGAGATGTTTGCCTCTTTTTTTGGACAATTGATCAGATAAGTTCTTTGAGGTAGGAGAATTAAAAAAAAAAAAGACACTTCAGAGAACTAGGAGGAAAGAATGTAAGACTAGATGCAGTTATGAGTGCAGGAATCGGAAGAAAGCAGTTGAAAGAATTCATATCTCCTGGTCTCTTCTAGGATATATACATAATAAATATAGTATTAATATTTTTATTCTAAATGATGCTGGTTTTAGATATAAAGCCATGCTACTTCCATATCCTAACCCATAGCACATTTTGTCAACTATATCTCCAAAGTGCAGATAAGTTTTAATGAAACTACATCATTTTCTGAAAAATTCTCTGAAAGAACAAAAACGTGATTTTGTGTGAATCCCAATAAGAATCATGCTGAGAATGTATAATAGATATATACATAGTTACAAAGAACTCTTGCATATTATGTTTTTAAATCTAACCAAAACCCAATGAAGTTGAAATTTCTTCAGAGTAGTTATGTGACTTACCCAAGGCTACCTTTTCTTTTTTTCTTTTTGCTCTAAGTCCAGTGTTCTTTCTATTGACTTGGATTGTTATAGATTTACAGAGATGTAACTAAAAAAAATTTTAAATTGCACAAATTTGATGTATACACCTTGATAAGTTGGCTGTTTTATTGTACAGGGAAATTGCATTAGCATATTGCACATACAGGCACTCATACATGGTAAGGTCATAAGTACTATATACAGATACGGTATCCCTGCCATGTCCCAGGGTAGCAAGAACAGGTGATGTCTAGGGTCTAGACCACAAGCACCATGAGGACAGACACCAGGCCTTCTTAATCACCATTATTCTTATAGTACTCAGTATAGTGCAAGGGACTTTGTGTGGTTTTAACAAATACTTACAAATCCTAAATCCTAATAAAATTTATACACAAGATTCATTTATATTTGGATATTTCTGATATAAACAATATATCTTTAGAATCCTAGAACTGCATATTTGGTTTGTACATTTTTGTTTTTGTTTCAAGAGTTATCTTTAGGAGTGACAAAACTTTAGAAGATAGTTAAGATAATTATTATCAGGTTTTATAAATAATAATAGTAAAGTCAACACAAAGTCATTTTAAAAATCCTATGCATTATAAGCAAACTGTATAATTATTGCTTTATCCACTAATCTTCCTCCTTGGAATAACTGATTCATTGTCTGACTCTCAGCCAGATTGACATCTTGTATCATTTTTATAATATGCAAGTTTCCATAGACTTCTTACAAGTCCCTGAACTGGTTCAATACACAGTCATCACCACCTTTAAAGACACCCTTGACTCTACAGTAAATGCTTGTAGGCTGTATTCATTTTCTCTAACCATTGTTCTATGAATTTTCTCTAATTTTTATGTGGCTATGAGTGCAGACTCTGGACTCAGACTGCTGAAGTTCCAATCTCAGCTCTAATTCTTACCAGCTGTGTGAGGTGAACAAGTTCCTTCATCTCCCTCAGCCTCGATTTCCTCAATGTGAAATGTGAATTTTAAAAGTACTGACCTTGGAAGGTTGTTATGAAGTATAACTACGACAGTTCATGAAAACACAGAGAGCATTTCCTGGCACAGATAAGTAATCAATAATTGTTAGCTATTAAACTAGCCCTGCCCTCTTGTTCACTTTTCCCTTGCCATACATTATCTTTCTCTGCAATTTCTCTCTGGCAATTCTGTCCTCATTGTTTCTCCTCCTACACTCTCCACAGAAAAGTATATCTCTCCCTGTTCTCTTTTACTCACTGCCCTATATCTCCATAATTTCAGATACTGAATTAGTGCTTTGCTTAACAGTATAACTTTATTTTTTTTATTTTAATTTTTTTATTGTTAAATTTATTGAGGTAGGGAAGTAGGGATGGTTCAGTAGGTTAAGCGCTCACTTTGCAGCCCTGGGGACCAAGGATCGAATCCCGGTCCCAGCCCATGCAGACCCATGTGCTGAACTGGGGAGTGCCCCCAGTTCGGTTCTCACCGGGGTGAGAACCTGGCCCAGCTCCTGCCCTGTGCAGCCCCGCGCCCACCTGTGGAATGAAACTATGTGGAAAAACCAATGATGTACAACTATGGAGACTGTTCTGGGCCCTCCCCCTTCTCTCTGTCCCTGTACCTCTCTCTCTGTCAAACACAATAAAAAATTTATTGAGGTGATATTGGTTGGTAACAATCACATAGTTTCCAGGTGTACAACTCTACATTACATCATCTATGCATTGCATTATGTGCTCACCACCCAGAATCAGCTCTTTGCATCTCCACATATTTGATGCACCCTCCTTACTCTAACCCCCTACCCCCACTTTCCCACCCACCTTCCCCTTACCACAGGTAACCACTAAATTATTGACTGTGTTCGTGGGTTTTTGTTTCTTTGTTACTTTCAGATTTATATTCCACCTATAAGTGAGGTCATATGTTTCTTGATTCTTTCAGTCTGACTTATTTCGCTTAATAAAATGGTTTCAAAGTCCATCCATGTTGTCACAAATGGCTGTATTTCATCAACAAAGATGAAGTTTTAAATCAGATTGTCATTTGAGGTGAAACTTGGGTTCATGATGAGCCTGAGTCAAAGCAGAAGTCCACGCAGTGGCAGGAAAAGGGTACACCGCCCCCTAAGAAGTTCAAGGTGTTGCAACTGGCTGGAGAGATCATGGCTACCATGTTTTGGGATATGAAGGGTATCCTACTGATTGATTACAAGGATAAGGATGTCACAATAACTGGAGAGTATCATTCCAATCTGTTGAAATACTTAAAAGACTCTGTGAAGGAGAAAAGAAGAGGAAAATTAACCAAAAGGGTGCTACACTTGCACAACGGACCCATGCACAAGAGCAACGTTGCATCGACTCCTCTTCACAACTGTGCTTTCAAATGTTAAACCACCCTTTCCACAGTACAAATCTGGCTCTGTCTGATCATTATTCGTTCCCAAATAGGAAAAAACAGCTTCAAGAGGAGAAATTTACAGTAGGCAAAGAGGTTAAAACTGCAATTTGAGGGCAAAAACAAAGCATTTTTTTCCTTCAAGGGTATAAATAAACTTATTGAAAGATATGGAAAGTATATTAGGGTTAAGAGTGAATATATTAAAAAGAAAAATAATAAATAGATTATTTTACCCTTCTTGCCTTTCATTCCTCAAATTTCTATTTTTTTTAAAGATTTGTTTTATTGTTTTTGACAGAGACAGAGACAGAGAGTCAGAGAAAAGAGGGAGGGCCCACAGCTGTCTCCATAGTTGTATGTCATCAGTTTTTGACATGGTTTTGTTCCACACAGGTGGGTAGAGGCCGCATGGGGCAGGAACTGAGCTCGGGGCCTCCCACATGGGGGCACACCCCAGTTCAGCATATGGGTCCGCATGGGCCGGGGCCGGGATTCGATCCTCAGTCCCCAGGGCTGCAAAGCAAGCGCTTAACCCACTGAGCCATCCCGGCTTCCCCTCATTCCTCAAATTTCTTGATCACAGTGTATATCTGAAAACACATGTTGTTCTTTTATTAGCCTAAAGCATAAAATTGAGTAGTGTGTTAACAGATACTTGTATGCACTTGTATTTAGCCAAGGTTTTGGGTCATACTCACCCGCAGAGCTTTTAAAACATGTTCCCATTTACATGCCTGATTTTGTTATGTTTGGGGTGGAGTTTGGGCATATAGTATGTTTGGGATACAACCTTGTCATTAAGTCCCACCCCTAAACCTGCCCAGAACATAATAAGCTGAGCTCAACACTCTTGCCATTCTTTAAAGCAACAGGAAGCATTCCTTTTACAAATAATGTTAGTGTATCATTTATTTCTTCTTGGTACCTCTTCTCAGTAGAGAGCTACCTATACAACATTCTTTCTTGAGTTCATTTAATAAACACTTATTGAGTCCCTAATATTACCAAGTAACCCAGTAGGCACTGATGGTAAAAATACAGATTTCTGCCCTGAGGGAGTTCGTATTCAACTGGAGGGATACAGGTACATAAACAAAGAAGTGAAATAAAGTGTTACCTATACAAGGATAGAATTGTGTGTAAGGCACAAAGGGCAAAGTGACTACTACAGAATGTCACAATCTAAGGTGCACAGACTGTGCAGTTGGGAAATGTGTGACATATCAGAGTGATCATTCATGCCTTGTGGTTGTTCATCTATGAGGTGACTCTGGAATGTGTTAGGTCGTACCTACTAGTTCAGACTTGCCTCACCATGTCACCCAGCTCCTTCCCCGTGCCTAGTCCTGGAGATAATCCTTCCCAGTTTCACATTTTTTACTTCTCTGCCCCAGGGTAGCAAGGGTATAATTAGACCAGGACAAGGTACAGAGAGGCTGACTGACTCTAAATACCCAACTCTGTTCCCAAACCCCGGGAGGGCAGCTCTCTCTCAGCTCCGTGAATAGTGAAGAAACCAGGTCTGGCTGGAGAGTTCATGAGTCCCTCTCTGCCTCTCAATCATTTGCAACTTTCTTTATCATCTATTTTTTACTTAGTCATATTTCTTGTTGATAAGCAATCTGCAATAAATATTTCATTCATCATGTAAATTTTTGGAGAGGGTATTTTTTTTAGTATCATGCATTATTTTTAAGTTCAAGCATTGTTTTTTAAGTTTTGTTCCTAAAAGACAATAATCCATATTTTAAAGAAAAATAATGTAATCTTCTTGTACATCCTGTTTAAAGACAGCAGGGGAAGCAACACAAGATAAGAAAGGGGAGGAAATGTTTATTGATGCAAGTTGCTTGAGGTTTAATAAGAATGAAAGTAGCACCTCAAAAAACTCATCAAGATGTCAAGAGCTGTTGGTTGCAAGCAGTGAAACACAGATGACTTTTTTTTCTTCTTTCTATTTTTCTGTTGTCCTATAATGGGCACATTACATTATAATGTTAAAAAAACAAAAACAAAAACAGCATACTTTTCAGAGGAAACTCACTCCAATTTTCCATAAGTATATTTTTGCTCTCTGGATTTTTATGAGAATAAATGTTTTCTATTAACTGCTATAATAGTCTTTCTTCTGTAGGTTGTCGTCTAGAAGAGAAATGGATTATGCTATTAAATGCTCTATATATTGACCAGTGATGGTCTTTTGTCAGATTTCTAGTTTATACCAACTTTCAAAGTGACAGCTGACCTGTCAGTCTTCTCCATCAGCCAGAGTGTCCACTGCCCCGGTCATGGATTAGAGGGCCCCTGTATGAGTACAAAGTTTACTCTATGTAAAGGTCTACATCAAGCCCTCTTTTTCTGTGAGGATTTTTCTAGGTATCCAGGTCATTGAACTATTTCTTTTTTGAACTTCTGAGAACCAAACTCTACCCCAAATGGCCAATGTTAGAAACTGAGGATGATGTTGATAGTATCATGAAAGGGGTGTACAAAATACTGAGGTCCACTCCAAACCACAGCTACCCACTTTTCCTCATGAGTTTTCTAAGGGGTGTAAACACTAGGGAATGTGGTTAAATTGCTAGCTGGACTTGGGACCCAGACACCATTGCCGATTTCAGTGTGATTCTGAACTAGATCACAAAGCCTTATCACGACTGCTATGTTAGGAACTGTGTTAGTACAAGGAGAATGAGTAAGACAGACTGCAGAATAGTGTAATAAATAATAGCAGTTTATAAATATGCACAGGGCTTTACAAATCAAGAAAGGGAGTACCTTACTCTTTACCCATCCAGGTGATCATTTGTAGGCTAGAGAGCAGACCCCTTTTCATTTCCGACTCTCAAAAAGTTGTCATGGGCTTATCAGAATACAGAGCACCCTCTGGCATTGTGGTTGGAAGCAGAAGCTTGCTCGATTCTTTTCAAGTTTTCACCTATTAGTGAGGGTAGCAGGTGAAGTCAGGGGTTGCTTCATTGGAGCTTATTTATGGTCTCTTGATGCTCTTGATGGTATGTGCCTTTTTTAGTTTCTTTCTTCCTCGGGGCCATCTAGAACACAGTATGGAATAATGGCCAGCAGTTGTGATAAAGTTTTGTAATCTAGTTCAGAATCACACTGCAGCCATGTTATATGCTCCA
Source organism: Craseonycteris thonglongyai (assembly GCA_004027555.1). NCBI lineage: Eukaryota > Metazoa > Chordata > Mammalia > Chiroptera > Craseonycteridae > Craseonycteris > Craseonycteris thonglongyai. Next base: position 5,114 of record PVKE010044103.1, on the reverse strand, counting down.
AAGTCCAGCTAGCAATTTAACCACATTCCCTAGTGTTTACACCCCTTAGAAAACTCATGAGGAAAAGGGGGTAGCTGTGGTTTGGAGTGGACCTCAGTATTTTGTACACCCTTTTCATAATACTATCAATGTCGTCCTTACTTTCTAACATTGGCCATTTTGGGTAGAGATTGTGTCTCAGATTTATTTTACGGTCACTTAAACAACAAATAAAGAGGAATTGCTGAGTTGTAGTATAATTCTATTCTTAATTTTTTGAGGAATCTCCATACTGCCTTCCATAGTGGTTGTACCAATTTACATTTCCACCAGCAGTGTATGAGGGTTCCTTTTTCTCCACAGCCTCTCCAGCACTTGTTATTCCTTGTGTCGTTGATAATAGCCATTCTAACAGGTGTGAGGTGGTATCTCACTGTGGTTTTAATTGACATTTTCCTAATAGCTAGTAAAGTTGAGCATTTTTTCATATATCTGTTGGCCATTTGTAAATCTTCATGGGAGAAGTGTCTGTTCAGGTCTTCTGTCCATTTCTCAATTGGATTGCTTGGTTTTTGTTGTTGTTGTTAAGTTGTATGCATTCTTTATATATTTTAGATACTAGCCCCTTAACAGAGGTGTTGTTTGCAAATATTTTCTCCCATTTGGTTGCTGCTTTGCTTTGTTGATGGCTTTTTTGCTGTGAAGCCTTTTAGTTTAATATAGTTACATTCATTTATTTTTGCTTTAAGATCTCTTGACTTTGAGGTCAAGTTCATAAAGTTCTCTCTGAACCCAAAGTCTATAAATTCAGTACCAATGTTTTCTTCTATGCATTTTATTGTTTCAGGTCTTATGTGGAAACTCAAAAACTTTAGTCTGCGAAGATATAAGTACCCCACTGTTCATAGCAGCACTGTTCACAGGAGGCAAGTCATAGAAACAACCAAAATGTCCTTTGATAGATGACTGGATATAGAAGTTGTGGTATATTTGTACAATGGAATTTTACACAGCTATAAGAAAAGATGAAATACTGCCATTTGTAACAACATGGATAGACCTTGAAATCATCATGTTAAGTGAAATAAGTCAGATTAAAAAATCAAGAACCATATGGCTTCACCTATATGTGGAATATAAAACTGAAAGTAACAAAGAAATAAAACTCATGGATACAGTCAATAGTTTAGCGGTTACCTGAGGGTAAGTGAGGAGGGCAGTGAGAGAGGAGGGTGAGAGCATCAAATATATGGTGAGTGAAAGAGAACTGACTCTGGGTGGTGAGCACAAAATGCAATATATGGTCAATATAATATAGAATTGTACACCTGGAACCTATCTAATTTTTACCAACCAATGTCACCCCAATAAATTGAACAATAAAAAACAAACTAGGTACATTGTGTTCCCTCAATTAAAAAGATACTACAATTTGGCAGATAGAGATATACTCTCTGGACCAGAGCTTAGTTTCATTTATAAAATGTTGCTATGGTATTTTTTAAAAGAAAATTTTGTGAGAACATACAAGATAAAAGTAGAGACTTCTGAAAGTATGAGGAGCTATAATCAGCCAGTGGTTCTTATCTCTGGTTGTGTATCAGAATTACCTATGATTTTTTTTTAATACCTATAACCTACACCTTCCTTGTGAAATTCTAATTCAGGAAGTATGTTGGTGTATAGCATCTGTACTTTTCAAACCCTCCATAGACAATCTTGATTCATGGCTAAGATTGTAAGCCATTGTCCCAAAGTTAAGAAAAAAAGAGACCCAGGCAGCAACTAATCCATCTGAAATTAGCCTGGTCCTTCATCTTGCTCAATTAAAAGAACTTAAACTTTTACTTAGCAAAACTATTGTTGCTCAAACATTTGAACTTTTCTTTGGGAAGTTTCATCAAAGATGATTTATGAGTCACTGAAGATAATCATCCTTATTAGTCTATGTGTATGTAAATCTATACTATTATCTGTATTTTGTTAAAGATTGATCCAACTTGGGACAGAAATTTAGAGTCAGAAGAAATCACCTCATCCCTCCATTCCTGTTATTTGTATCCTACAATGAATGCTCAATAGCTTTTTTTGAATGAGTGACTGAATGAATGAATGATGAATGAAAAAGTTAATGAATGATTCTTTGTCCTCATTTTTACAGATGAGGCTTCAATTAGTTGTGCCATTTACCAGTGGTCTTACTCTTTCTTAGTTGATGGTGGTGTTGTATCTCAAAACTAGGTGAGCCTACTTCTTAGTACTTGATTCCTCCCTTCCAGCCACATGCTTTACTCATCTCCAAACAACTGCCAATTGTTCCAAAAGTTAAATCCATTTTACAAGAATGCTATTAGCTTTCATATTGATTATTAAAAATAATGTATCACATAGAGTTTAAAAGCAATTCTCAAAAAAATGCTTAGAGCAACACTACATGACTGGAATGCCTTCTGAAGTGATAGCTTTGAAAGGGCCATATTAATTTCTACATACAAATTCTGGTTTCTTAAAACTCAGTTTTTCATTCCATATTTCTAAGTTGCACAACAATACCCTCCACTTATACATATTCCAATGAGAGGCATCAGTGTGCTAGGTTTAGTTTATTAGTTTCCTTCAGGCCATTATCTCACTGGGCAAGTTTGGCTTAGATGGTCCTATGAAGCAAGAAAAAAGTAACTAAACTCTTATCTGTAATTGGTGTCTGTGTTTTCACAATCATAGGTTTTTATATAAGATTGCCCACCTAAGTGCCTTTTGTAATTTGTTTTGTATAATCTAAAGAAACTGTCATTTTAGAGTGCATTCTCACCACATTCTCTTTTTAAGCCACCAATGAGAAAAAAAAATTATGAGTATAAGACAGTGTTAGAGGGCTATCATTCTCCCTTCAAGGATCAAAATGTTGCAGTAGGACTTTAGTTCTAAACAATAATTTTGCTTTACAACATAATTTTTACTACTATCCTGCCTTCATATAAAAGATAACACAGAATTCAGGTAAACAAAGAAGTGGATAAAATGAAAATGTCCCCAACTATTTTGAGATCACCTTTTTTTAAATTAAAATAAATCAGTACTAAACTCTACATAAGAAAAATGAGTTTCACAGAGATCAGAGTTTTTGTACTGATATGAACAAAGTAAGAAAAAAAACAAATCCTCTTTAAATAAAGTAAAACTTGTGTGAGATTCTATACAATGTAAGAGATTCATTCTGTTCTCTGTTAAGTCTACTTTTTGTCCTCGAACAGTATCTTCCCTGCAACACAGTAAAACTGACAAAGATTATGGTGATACATCAGTGTGTACATCTAAATAGACTGGCAAACAATAGGGATTGTTTCCCCTTGGAAAATTTTAATTTATCCATTCCAGAACTATAAATTCTACTGAGTATCTTCAGTTACCCCTATCTTAAGTCCCTAAGTATGTATGACTTGCTGTGTGATTCTGGAGTAGATGAAAAGACAAATAGCTGATTTAATTTCCATTCCTCTCAAAAGATCTCAAATGCCTTTCAAGTTTCTGAGTATCATAAAATAATGTTTCTTTCATTCCAGAATATATCTCTGTACTAAAATTGCTTAATTATTTAACCATAAACTTTAAAGCCAAGTTTTACACTGTGGGGACAACTACTGTGTACCCAGAAATCCCAGGAGACAGTAAGGGGGAGAAGTTAAATTTCATAGTCGTTTAGTTTATATTTTGTAGCATGAGATTATATATGTAAGGTGTGATGGAGCTTTTTGGGGTGGTGTGGGAGGTGAAGTAGAAAGTCCCTTCTCATGTTGTCACCTCTGACTGGGTTCTGTAAGCACCCTAGCGTCAAAAGGTGTCAGGACACTCTGTCACCATGTCAAGAAAAGAAATCTGGCTACTACAGGCACAATTGTGTGAATGACTATTCAGCACCTCCAACTTAGACTCGTGGCTAATGATCTAGATTTTGAATTCTTAAGAGTTAATTGTGTAGCCTCTTTCTTGCATGCTGCCTTTCCTTTTTAGCAGTTTCATTATTTGTTCACACTTCCAGGAGAAAAAGTGGAAAAAGAAGATGAAACATAAATTCACCAACTTTTTCCAGCTACATTCTTCATCTTGCCAAGCTTTGTGGTTCCGAGAGGGGTGTGGGACAGCTCTGTTAAAAAAAAAAAAAAAAGTTTAACTGAGTAAATGTGAAGATCTAATTGGCTTTATTTAATGATTCTTGAATTGAGCAGCATCTCGTCTAGCAAGCAGAGAGATACTCCAGGGGGTTATACAAGGTGGAAGGACTTTACGGAAAGGAAGGTGAGATAAGAAGTTATCAAAAAGAGAAAAATGTAAGTTTATTAGAGGAAAATTAGGAGTTCAAATGAAAACAGTTTCTCATTGGCTAATCTGTGGTGTTTCCATTGGCTGGGCTTGTTGCTGGGCGAAAGAAACATCTTCCTCCTGCTGGAGTAGTAAAGTAGCTGCACTTCCTGTTTGTGAGGGCAAGATATGACTCTTTCCATTGGGGTTTATACATGACATCCTCCTCTTTGGTATAATTGCAGCTTTAACCTCTTCATCTTCTGTAAATTTGTTTCCTTGAAGTGGTTTTTTCATATTTGGAAACAAATAATAATCAGACGGATCCAGGTCTGGGCTGTAGGGAGGGTGGTTTAACAATTGGGAGACATAGTCCTAAAGAGTAGCCAATGCAATATTGCTCTTGTGCATGGGCGCATTGTCGTGCAAAAGCAGCAACCCCTTGATCCATTTTCCTCTTCTTTAATCCTTCACAGAATCTTCTGTTTCCGGGGGGAATAGTACTCACCAGTTATTGTGATATCATTATCCTTGTAATCAATCCGCGAGATACCTTCTATACCAGGGGTGGCCAACAAGTCGATCACGGTCGACCGGTCGATCGTGAGGCCAATTTTGGTCGATCGTCGATCATTTGCAATGTCTGGGGTGGAATTCCGTGTACCATGGACTTTGAAGCGATTGTAGAAGACAAAACTTTCTAGCAATAGTTTAATGCATTCTGGGAATTTGCCAAGGTCATAAATTCCTAGAATTCTGACAGCCTGACACTGTGATCTCTGCCCACCCAGACAATACATTTTGACTTATGTGTTACACTTGTCACCGGACACAAC
>PVKE010044102.1:0-13125 GCA_004027555.1 Craseonycteris thonglongyai | reverse complement strand
GTGGACCCATGTGCTAAACTGGGGTGTGTCTCCCATGTGGGAGACCCCCAGTTCAGCCCCCAGCATGTGGGGATGTGCTTTCCATGAGGGAGGCCCCCCATTTGGTTTCCACCCTGCGTGGCCCCCCACCCAACTGTGTGGAATGAAACCATGTTGAAAACTGATGATGTACAACTATGGAGACTGCTCTGGGCCCTCCACCTTCTCTCTGTTTCTGTCTCTCTGTCAAAACAATAAAATAAATCTTAAAAAAAAAAAAGTATAACTGACCTTACTGAAAACACATCAAGGTTTTTAGAAATAAATTCTATTAAATAAATTCTTTTGAGAAGATCAAATACAGCCTCACCGTACAAGTCAAGAGCACAAACAGAACAGCTACACAGCGAAAAGTTGAGAAGTTCACCTTGTCATGTGAGTTATTTAGATATAAATATGTCTTTTTTGAAGATTTATTTTGGTTGAGAGAAGGTGAGAGAGAGACAGAATGGGGGAGGGCCCAGAGCAGTCTCCATAGTTGTACATCATTAGTTTTGACAGTTTCATTCAACACAGGAGGATATGGGGCCACGCCCGGCAGGAACCAAACCAGGGGCCTCTTACCCAGAAGGGAAGAACGTTTGCCACCATCCTGGTGGTTACCAGTTGCGCCGCAGTTCAGCATATGGGTTTGCATGGGCAGGGGCCGAGGTTCAATCCCCAGACCTCATGGTTACAAGACATGCACTCAACCTGGTAAGCTATCCCGGCATCCGAATAATTATGTCTTACTTGTTTATGCTTCTAATTTATATTTGAGTCTAAGAAACTTGGGCTTTTCTCTAGCAGCAAAATGTGATCATCAGCTATGACAATTTACTTTATTGATTGACTGTTGGTATCACAACATTTATTTTTTGACTCACTTCCCCTGGGTTAGTTCTATATGATACATAAATTTGCGTATGACAAACTTCCCACCCTACCCCACAAGAATTTACAGAATTTAGGTGATTGTAAGACACATCTACAAATCAAATAAATTGCAGTATGATGAGTACCAAATATAGAACTACAAATTGGAGTGAGAACCAAAATAATTAACAACCAGCGTGACATGCATGTCCAACCAATCAGAATGGATGCCAGCCATGAAATGCTGACTGGCTGTCCCAATGCACAATAGTGGAATGTCAGTACGTGTTACATATCCTGTGCTGTAGGATTGCATATAATTTGTATAATTTAGTAATTGATGCAGCAGAATAATAATATATGGTAATGTATGAATCTATCAGATTTGTTTTGGACAGAACAATATCTCTATATCATGAATTCTTCATTAAATCTCTTTTATTTTTTAAATTATTTTATTGATTTTTGACAGAGAGAAACAGAGACAGAGAGAGACAGAGAGAAGGGGGAGGGCCCAGAACAGTCTTCATAGTTGACATTAGTTTTCCATATAGTTTTACTCCACAGGTGGGCACAGGGCTGCACAGGGCAGGAACCGGGCCGGGAGCCTCCCACATAGGTCCCGGCAAGAACTGAACTGGGAGCACTCCCCAGCTCAGCACGTGGGTCCGCATGGGCCGGGACCGGGATTCGATCCCCGGTCCTCAGGGCTTCAAAGCGAGCGCTTTACCCGCTGAGCCATCCCAGCTTTCCCTTCATTAAATCTCTTTTAAGTAGATATTTACAGAAGCAATAGACAATAGCTATGCAGTAGGCTTAGGAATACCCTTAAATGTAAAAAAACCTCGAATGAATGAATGCACTTTCTTTTATTTATTTATTTATTTATTTTTTGGCAGAGAAAAGTACAGAGACAGAGAGAGAACTGAACTGGGGGAACTCCCCAGTTCAGCATATGGGTCCACACGGGCCGGGATTAGATCCTTGGTCCCTGCTGCAAAGTGAGCGCTTAACCCACTGAGCCATCCCGGCTTCCCCGTGTGCACTTTCTCCATCCCCTTCAGTATGTGATTCTAATGTCAGTGTCTTGTCTCCACCAATGTGAAATGAAGATGTGTGTTAAGTATTAATACGGAGGTGGGAGAGGATCCTGGCACACTGCCCCGGGGAGGGGGGGTGATGGAGGGAGGGGGAGGGGGAGGGGGCATCTGCCTGTGTTGTTCTCCTGCCCCAAAACATTTTCCTTCATACTGTAAGAAATGCTCTATTTCATTTTCTTAAGTGCCTGAAAAACTCACTTAGAAGTTTGTTTGTGTTAACAAGCCTTGTCTTAACAAAACCAGAAAACCAGAGCACAGTGTTTCCCTAAGTGTGGTAGAAGGACCGCTGGAGGGGGTTGCCTGGGGGTTGACTTTTCCACAAGTATCTCAGGGAAGTGTAATGCACATTAAAGATGAAGAATTACTCTTATTCTAGAAGTGATGAAATTGTTTTCTTTCCAGTATCTAGTCAACATGGGTTGCAAATTAATAATTTGACGTTTTTATTTGTGGTTTGAGGGATGAGGTAATTGTGTCCTTGGAACACTTTTGGTGGGGTTGAGGCCTTGATAGATACGTGTATTGGGGGGTTTAGGGCAAAATGAGGTCTCTGGGTGTAAGATACACCCACATGAGGTTTGTCTTTAGGCCCTAGGAAAGGTGTTCTCTTGCCTTCTGTTCTGCTGAATGTCTCTGTTCTCCAGGTAAAACTATTTACCACAATGTGGACTAAGTCAGTGTTTGTGGCTTGTCCACAAAACTAAATCCCTGTTTTACTTTTGTTTTTATGGAATACTTTGAATTTCCAAACAACTGAAATATAAGTGCATTGTAGAAACCTAGCTGCTTATAGGCTGAGGTACAAGTGTTACAATAGGGATGTGACTGTGCCTGCCTTCCTTGCAATTGTGCCCAGGGCTTCTTCTTGAGACTAGTTTGGTTATGTTCCTACTTTGCCCTGACTTCCTGTGAAATCAGAGTTCTCCTCTTAGGCATATGCTCACATACAGATTGCACCCTCTCCAACTTTTCCTGGTCCTATAAATGTATTCAGGATATTTTCATCTTTGACATCTGTCTTTCACTCTACCATCTTCTTTCTCCTTTTTCCTAGGAAATACCTTGAGTAACAGACAACATAGAATGAGAAAGAACCCAGAAGTCAGTTGAGTTAAGTTCTTTCTTGGAAAATCCCTCAGAGCTTTAGTCCTCACAGCTGGACAAACTCCTACAGTCCTTCCAGCTCAAACCTTCCTTGAGGATAAAATTTATGTATATATGAGGGCTGTCTGGAAAGTATCCAGTCATGTAACCATCCTCTTTATATTGACAATGGCTGCATTTTTTCTGGACAACCTTCCTATATACTATTAATGCTTTCAATGCCTTCTCAACCTTTAGAGCCCTGGATTTGATTTCTACCACTCAACTGTGAGGTTTACTTATTATAGAAGTATTAAAATTATTTACTAATTTCAGAAATCAGTAGTTTCTTTCTTCATTCTTATTCCCTTAACACTAGAGAGAACTAATGTCCTTCCTTAACTTCTTTCATACTACCAATACTAATTGCTGACCTTTAACATTGTTTTTCTTTCATTCTTTCTTTTGAACATATTTAAATGGAATTTTCAGACATACACAAAAATAGAAATATATAATTAACATCCGTGTACTATCATCTTATCAGCCATCCTCAAAATTTCTTAACATCATTTTTTTAAAGAAAAGAATATCTTGTTTACATAAAATAGCACATACTCATTCTAGAAGAATTAAGCAATGGAGGAAAATACAAGAATAAACGTGTTTTTCTTTCAATAAATTACCCCAAATACAACCACCCAGAAATAACCCTCATTGTCGTTATTATGTCAGCACCATTCCAGACATCTTTCTAGGCATGTATATAGATGAAATGCTGGTTCTGGGTGGTAGCTGGATAGTTAGATGTGTTACAGAATTTATCATATATGCTACTTGTAAAGAAAAATTGAATTTAATTCTACTTTAATAGGCAAAAAAGAAAATGAAGTGAACCTGAAGAAATTGCTAAACTTCAAATAAATGTTCCTTTCCATAGAGACAGGTCTCTTAAATGAGCCTTTATAATTATGAAAAGACAGTGTGAAAAATATGAAAGATTTGGTGTCATTTTCTTCAAAAAAACTGTTTTAGACAATTAATTTTAGGGCACATTAATTATAGTAATTATCACTAGTACAAAATATGAGGGTATACAGGGAAGCCTGGATGGCTCAGTGGGTTAAGCGCTCACTTTGCAGCGCTGGGGACCAAGGATCGAATCCTGGCCCTGGCCCGTGCAGACCCAAATGCTGAACTGGGGAGTTATCCCAGTTCAGTTCTCTCTCTCTCTCTCTCTCTCTCTCTCTCTCTCTTTCTTATTTTAATTTGGGGAGGCAATAGTTTAATGGAGCCTCAGCTCAAAAACCAGACCACCAGGTTACTCAACCTCACGTGTTTTAGTTTTTAATCTGTGAAGTAAAGATAGAGGGGAAGCTGGGATGGCTCAACGGGTTAAGCGCTCTCTTTGCAGCCGGCTTTGGCCCATGTGGACCCACATGCTGAACTGGTGTGTGCCCCCAGTTCAGTTCTTGCTGGGGTCTATGTGGGAGGCTCCTGGCCCAGTTACTGCCCTGCGCAGCCCCACACCTGCCTGTGGAGTGAACCTATATGGAAAACTAATGCTGTCAACTATGGAGACTGCTCTGGGCCCTCCCCGTTCTCTTGTCTCTCTCTGTCAAAAAAACAATAAAAATAAATCTTTAAAGATAGAGTTATTGGGGAACTTAAATGCATTAATTGACATAAAGAATCCGGTGTATAATAAGCATTCAGTAAATGTTGTTTATAGTTATGTTTTTATGTTGTAGGGATATATAATGTTTACAATTCTGTTCTGTAATCCTAATGATCTTTGTGCTTTTAAATGGATTATGCCCACCCACATCCAGTCTTTTCAAAAGGACTTCTGTACTCCTGAATTATTTCTTTTGATTCAGTTCTATGTTGGCTTGACTTTTTTTTATCATATAAGAAAGCTGATGGATGCTATAATCTCTATAAATTCCTTCATTTGTGAAAAGGTATTTCTGCTGCCTTTGTACTTGAGCAAGGTCTTGGTTAGGTATAATATTCCTGGATTATGCTTTGTTTCTTTCAAAATTTTGTAAGTGTAATTTGTTTGTTATTAAATGTTACTTTAGAGAAGTCTGTTGCAGCCTATTTTTTTCTCTTGTATATGATTTGGTTTTTTTTGTTTTTTAAATTTTTAAAATTTACATTCTGTAAACTCATTCTTCAGTTGATAGTTTTATGAGTTTTGACTCATGTATAGAATTATGTAACTACCAGTTAAATACAGACGTTTTCATCACCCCAAAATTCCCTTGTACTGTGCTTTGTAATCAACCCCTCTCCCAAACTCCATCCTCTGGCAACAACTAATCTGTTCTCTCTTAATAATTTTGTTTTATTCAGAATGTCATAAATGGAATCATATAATATGTAGTCTTTTGAGCCTGACTTATTATACTTAATATAAATTTATCTGAGATTCATCCATGTTGTATCAATACTCCCTTTCTTTTTATTGCTGAGTAGCATTTCATTGAATGAAAGGACATTTGAGTTATTTTCAGTTTGGGGTGATTATGAATAAAGTCACTATAAATATTCATATACAGGTTTTGATATGTAAGTATTTATTTCTCAAAGTTTGATACCCAGTGGAGTGAAATTACTGGGTCATATACTAAGTGTATGGGATTTTGATTGGGATCATGTTGATCAATTTGAGGGGAATTGATATCCTAATAATATTGATTCTTTCAGTATATGAACATGATTTAACTTTCTACTTATTTAGATCTTTGATTTCTTTAATTTGCTTTTTTTGCATATATGCACTTTTTTTTATTTTTTTTATTCTTTCAGGTCATCAATTTAACCAAAATTTATCTTGATCTTTATTTCTATGCATTAAATTGTCTTGCAATCTAGTTTTCTCAGTCTATCTGTAATGTCAGTAGGAAATTTGTTATTTGAATATTACTACATTTTGTTGTCGTTGAATTTTGTACTTAAAAAATACCAGTTATCCTAATATTGGATTATCTTCTCCCTCTCCAATAGCTTTTTTCTATTGTGTTAACTTTGTAATTTTCTTTTAGTTATTTCAGCCTCCCTTCTAAATCAGGAATTCACTAGCTACAACTATTCTGTTTCTGGCTATTTCTAGTGTATTTATTAGTGCTATAATAATGCCTTGCTCCTCAATTTGTTTCTGTGGTTCTACATTCTCCATTTTATTCTCCATTTTATTCTTTTTACTTTTTTACCATTTTATGAATATGTGTTTTAAACTCAGAGCACTTGTGGAGAATTTTCTTTTGTTACTTTACCTTTTTTATTCTTAGCTGGGTTCTTTGTCTGCGATGCGTTCTTGCTTTACTTTTTTATTTCTTTTCATAAACTATTGGTTAAATTTTCCACTCACTTTTCTATTTGTTGAATACTTGGCACCTCTGATATACTACAGATGTCTTGTTGTTCTTTTGAGTCCAGTTTGTTTGTTTGTTTTTTGTTTTTACTGTGCTATAGTTTTGAGGGCTGAGAATTCAGTTTATACACATTTTTTTTTCTATACCCTAAGGCAGATTGTACCTGATTATATTCTTACCTTTTAAGTGTTGTTAAATATGTCAGAATTCACTGCATCTCAAAGGTGTGTCTCTTTCCCAAGGGACACCTAAGGCATCTCTATGTTTACCAGTTTAGTGTGAAGCTTCTATCATGAGAGTCTGCCCTGTTGTTCATTCCTCAGCTAAAGAAAAGAAAAATGAAATTATTAGTCCATTTGTTTCTCTTCAGATTTGAGGGAGTTGGTGAGAATTCTCAGGCTCCTTTTGCCATGTTGTGGATGCCATTCTGCTCCAGAGCCTTTCCTGGGCCACAATTTTTTCAGATTTAGAACATCTGTATGTAGCCCTTCCTTATTTTGTTGCTTCTGTGAAATTTTGTGGGTGTATTTTTACTATTTATTTTAACGTTTTTTTACTTATTTGGAGGGAAATTCTACAAGGCAGCTTGATTCTGCAGCTTTCTCTGACTGTTGCTTCTTCATGTTTGTCCCTCGCTTGTCTATTTCCTCAACATGGGCGTTTCCTGAGATGTTGCCCTTTGCTGGCTTTCTTTATGTTTCCTTCTGTATAATTTATCCTAGAAATTTATTCTGCTCCCTTGTTACCACCTCTCTTTTATTTAGATAAATGACCTTAATCCTGGGCTCTAATTCTGAATATTTCTTCAAGTTGGCTAAACATTTTCACCTGTTTTATTAGTGTGCTAGGGCTGCTTTAACGAAGTGCCACAAAATGGGTGGTTTAATAATAGAAATTTGTCATCTCACAGTTCTGTAGGCTAGAAATTCAAAATCAAAGGGTTGGTAGGGTTTATCCTTTCTGATAATTATGAAAGAAGGATCTGTTCCAGACCTTTCTCCTTGGTTTGTAGATGGTCAACTTTATGTTCTTATTGCATTCTTCTTATATACAGGGCTGTTTCCAAATTTCTCCTTTTAAAAAGGACACCCTAATTGGATTAAGGCCTACCCTAATGACTTCATTTTAACTTGATTACCTCTGCCTCCAAATAAGGTCACATTCTGAGATACTGGGGGTTAGACATTCAACATAGGAATTTTGAGGGGACACACTTCAACCCATAACATTTGATTATTCACTCAGCTCACAAATACTTTCTGCTACATGCCAGACACTAGTGTATGCACTGGGAACACAAAGATAATGAGGCTTAATCTCTTCCTTCTTGATAAGTGAAAAGATAAGAATTAATAAACAGACATTTGCAATACTATGAAATAAGTGCTATTACAGATGAGATGAATTGTTATGAGACTACCTTAGTGAGATCCTTGATCCTCACTGATCTGATTGAATCAGGGATGACATCTCAGTGGAGGTGATAGTTATGTTGGATCCTTCCCAAAAGAATGTAATAGTTGTGCAATTGTTCTCCCTGCTTCCAAACCACAATCTTGGGCACCCAGCCCTGGACTCTACCACCCAATTAATCCAAACATCACTTTGATTAAGACAGTCCCTAGTTGAGAAACCTGTAATGACTCCTCACTGCTAACAGAACTAATTCCAGAACTTTCATTAGCCTGGCTTTTGATTCCTCCATAATTAGGTATCGCCTCTGCAATCTGCCTTTCCTGTCTTGGTCTTTCTGTTGTTGCCCTCCACCTTAATTCTGTACTTTACCAAAATGGACTAACAGACATTGTGGAAACACACCTGGAGCTTTTCTATAATTTCATGAAGGCAGGATTTTTGTTTTGTTTTTCATGTCACTGGCACCTAAAATAGTCCTTGGCATATAACAGATATTTAAGAATATTCATTGAGGGAAGCTGGGATGGTTCAGTGGGTTAAGCACTCACTTTGCAGCCCCGGGGACCGCAGATCAAATACCGGTCCTGGCCCGTGCCGACCCATATGCTGAACCGGGGAGTGCCCCCAGTTCGGTTTTCACAGGGTTTAGACCCCAGCCTAGTTACTGCCCTGTGCAGCCCTGCACCCACTTGTGGAATGAAACTATGTGGAAAAACTGGTGATGTGCAACTATGGAGACTGTTCTGGGCCCTACCCCTTCTCTCTGTCTCTGTATCTCTCTCTCTCTGTCAAAAACAATAAAAATAAATTAAAAAAAAAAAAAGAATATTTATTGAATAAACAAATGAATGAATTTTCCTTTGGAGGTCTCTGCTTTTGATGCATGCTTCTCCTCTCTCCCAGGTGCACATAATTTTAATATATTTTTATTTATTTATTTATTTTTGACAGAGAGAGTGAAAGAGAGAGAGATACAGAGACAGAGAGGGAACTGAACTGGGGGAGCTCCCAGTTCAGAATATGCGTCCGCATGGGCCGGGGCCGGGATTCGATCCTTGGTCTCCGGCGCTGCAAAGTGAGTGCTTAACCCACTGAGCCATCCCGGCTTCCCCAGGTGCACATATTTTTGCCTATTGAAACCTTATTCTCAACACTCAGCTCATGTATTCTCTCCTCCATTATGCCTTTCTTCTGGGTCATATGCCAGATGTGAACCTTCATTTTCAGAGGCTTTAGGATTCTGTGTGTACTGTTTGCATGATCTTGCATTGTGCTTTGCATTTATATTTTTCCTGCCAAATTGAAAGATGTTTGAATTCAGGGATGATATTAAAAATATATTTTTTTTGTCCTGCTCATCATTGCCTTGCAAAATCACAGGTGCTAAAAAAAGTATTTTTGTAACCTCATCAAATTTAACAATAAATTAAAAAAATAAATAAATAAATAAAACACACAAAAAAAATAAATAAAAAAAAATAAAAATAAATGAGGGATGTATTACATTCATATGAAAAAAAGTGGAGAAGAAGGCCTAAGAAATGGAATATTTGTTCTTGCCTTGTCTTGTTTTTTCTGATTTTACATTTTAAATTAATTCAGCAGGTTTTTATTATGGACCTAGTTTACTCAAGACATTGTAGTGGGGCTTAGATTATATAGGAATTAAACCGCCCTTGAGGTACTTATCACTTCTTCTGACAGAAAAACAAGACCCATTGGTTCCATTGGTCACTTGAGTCTGTTAGTCTGGTGGGTCATACATATGTATGTTATATAAATATGTTATATTTCCCAGAGCCATTTAATCTGGACAGTTGTTCAGGTGTTTTTCTCTTCTCAGACTTATTCAACCTATTCTATAGAATCTTTCCACATGTTGAGGCTGCCTGAGGACAAGTTCCCATCTTTATCCTCCTCTCCTTCTTTACTACCTAGCACCGTTGTATACCTGCTGATGATTTGCGCAGGTTCTTTATTTGCCCTCAGGGTTCTCTGACTCTTCTCTCAGTTTGCCTGTCTCTCTAAATATAAAATGCTGTACTGGGACTAGAGACTTGGCAAGAATACTGATTGCTCTGCTTAGCCTGGGAGGCCCTCTGTTATCATAAGAGTAGTAATGAGCACAATAAATAGCACATGTAGCATTTCTCTAAAGGCTCAACCTAAATTATATATTTTTTTTGTGCAGCCTTTTGATACAATCACTGGTTTCTAGTACGACTCCTTCATTTCTAACAAGTTGTCATATGAACATGTTCAGGTTGTTAAATAACATCTAAGCTAAAGTTTCTCTGCCTCTTTTCTCAAACTCATGAGTCATGGTTGTGTTGCAGAGCGAACCAAACAGAAATGCAATCTGAATAGTCTGGAGGGTTATGCATATGTAGTATTATATTTTCCCTAGGCATCTAATTTTAATAGGTCCTTCTAAGGAAAAGAGAAGTAGTGAAAATCAAGATGAAACAGTGGAATAGTAAGAAATGGAGGTGATAGTAAAGATATTTTGGGATTTGCTTAACATGGGAATTACAGAGGGCCTCCCGGGCTCTTAAACCTGGTTGAAGGGCAGGCCTGAGTCTATTCATGTAGTACAAGTTTGTTCAACCCAGCGGCCTAGGATGGCTTTGAATGCGGCCCAACACAAATTCGTAAACTTTCTGAAAACATTATGAGATTTTTTGTGTGTGTGAATTTTTTTTTTTTTAAGCTCATTAGCTGTCATTAGTGTTGGTGTATTTTATGTGTGACCCAAGACAATTCTTCTTCCAGTGTGGCCCAGGGAAGCCAAAAGGTTGGATGTCCCTGATGTACTACATATAACGTATGTGCTATATGATGATGTTGTTATTGGGGATGTGAAACATTCATTTTATTTAAACATGCTGTATACCAATCAGAACAACCAGCATAAGTTCATGGACAGGGTATAACAGCAATTAACAAGTGTAAGTCCAAACCTATGTCTGTGTTTATGGGTTTAGAACGGATGTCCAATGTTTTGGTTTCCCTGGGTCACACTGGAAGATGAATTGTCTTGGGCCACACATAAAATACACTAACAATAACAGCTGATGAGCTAAAAAAAAAAAAATAGCAAAAAAAAAAATCTTATAACGTTTTAAGAAAGTTTATGAATTTGTGTTGGGTTACATTCAAAGCCCACACGCTGCAGGTTGGACAAGCTTGGTGTAGAGTGTATCTGTGTCATGACAGAGACTGTGACTCAAGATAATTTTAAATAGCAGATACAGTAAACTCCCAGTTAACCAGCGCCTGTGGGGACTGGTTGATGTCAGATAAATATAAGTAGACTCTCCATTAACTGGAGTTCAAGCAACCTGCAAAATCTCAAGCAAATGGCAAAAATATGCCGGTTGCTCGAGTTCTGGTTAACAAAGAGTCTATGGGTGCTGTACAGCATGCTTAACTTACTAATCACTTTTTGTTTGAAAAAAAAAAAAAAAAGATTTGTTTATCCTGAGCATATCTCACCAGGACAAGTAGTGATCACTTAGTTGGATGGACTCAGTGTCTTGAGTTTCAGTTCATTTTTGAAATGTCACTGCAGAGTAATCTCAAGTCACAGTTACAGCAGACATTGTTTCTTAAAATTAACCTTTCTTCCTTGTGGGATAGCCACTCTTCTTTCTTATTTTGGGCTCCTCCTTCCTCTCTGAAGCTGTGTGTTTCCCTGAGCAGCGGGGGTAAATACAGTACCTGTTACTCTAAACATACCACTGCAGTCCCAATCCTTCTTCAGTGCTTGATGTAGACAGTGGCATGTGACACAGTTCTGGGAAGGGGCATTTAAGGGGCTTCTGGGTAGCACTGGGGAGTGTTTTGAAGCTCCTAAAAAGAGACACAAGACCCTTCCAGTGCTCTGGATGAACTTGTGTGAGAACATGACATTTGGAATGATTGCCACCACCTTTTTGCACAGAAATATCAAAACAGAAATTAACCAACTCAGAATTTCCCTACCTTTGGATTACTTTTTCTGTGAGACAATGAATCCGCTTGGTATTTTGAGTTGAATGTTCTGCTACTTGCAGACAAAAGCATCTTCCCTGATAACATTCCCATTTGAAAAATAGAAAGTTAGGTGTTTAGTACCTTTATTTGATAATTGTGTTGACAGTTTCATTTGCCTAAAAGATAAGGCTTATATTCTAATTTTTTGTAATTTATTAAGACCTACAATGTAGCAATGATTTTTTTTCTTTTACAAATGCTTGAGAACTTCAAGCTTATTTTACCATTGGAATAGGAGGTTAATTTTCTTACCTTCTAAGTTAATGTGCTGACTCAAAGATCTGCTCCCAGATTTCACATCTCTTGTGAATTGTTTTGAATCACCAGAGAAATCTTTTCCAGTATTGATCATATCTCTTATTCCTATATCTCCTTCTTGACCCAGATGCCTTATCATATGCAGGTGATATTCATTAACTGAATCTTTTGTCACAAATGTGGTGCTGTCATGTTGAAGAATGGTTTATGTGGTATTAAGAGGTTCCCAAACCTGACCTGTCATCAGCCTCTCCCCAAACATAATAACTACACTCAAATTTCTCTTCAGGTAATTCTGATTATTAACCAGGTCTGGCAACCACTGATATAAGGGACATAGAAGACAGAAAAATTGTACTGTCCTGATCCCATACTTAAAGTAAATGCTTTTAAACCTCACTTGAGAAAGTCAGCTATGTAAGAACAAAATTTTATTTCTTTATAGCTTAATTTTTAATACAGGTTTCTTTTTCTTTGGGGTAGTAGGAGCCTATTTTAGTCAACTGGAAATATGGCCACCCCTCTCTGTCCCTCTCTCAGCAAGTTAAATAAAGCTTATGTAACAATGAGTTGGGAGGAGTCCTTTTAGTCCTTCATGTTATCTGTCTAATTGTCATCCCCTGAGATATCCAGGGTCCCATAGGGTCTTTGGCCACTTATCCATGCAGGTCTGTGTTGTTGCGAGATGTTCGAATCCTTCATTTTCTGTAGCTCTTCTGAAGTCTTTCTGCATCTGTTGAGCACACTCAGAAGCCTGCTGCTCTTGCACCGTGCTGGATGGAGCAAGAACAATTCTCTGTGGCTGCCTAAGGCCCCATCAGCCACCTGTTTCAGCTCTATCTCAGCAAGAGAAACTGACCCCTTCTCTCTGTACCCATAATCCTATGTGGCACCACACCAGGGGTATTCCCCTTCTCTCCAAGATCTGCACTAATTGCTTTCCCTCTGTCCCCTTCCTC
>PVKE010044101.1:0-13132 GCA_004027555.1 Craseonycteris thonglongyai | reverse complement strand
AGTGTATGAGGGTTCCTTTTTGTCCACAGCCTCTCCAGCACTTGTTATTCCTTGTCTTGTTGATTATAGCCATTCTAACAGGTGTAAGATGGTATCTCATTGTGGTTTTTATTTGCATCTCCCTAATTGCTAGTGAAGTGGAGCATTTTTTCATATATCTGTTGGCCATATGTATGTCTTCATGAGAGAAGTGTCTGTTTAGGTCATCTGCCCATTTTTTAATTGGATTGCTTGTTTTTTCTTGTTGAGTTGTACAAGTTCTTTGTATATTTTTGATATTAGCCCCTTATCAGAGGCATTGTTTGCAAATATTTTCTCTCAGTTGGTTGGTTGCCTCTTTGCTTTGTTGATGGTTTCCTTTGCAGCACAGAAGCTTTTTAGCTTGATAAGGTCCCATTGGGAGAGGAAATTTTTATGTGTGATCAAATTGGATAAGATTAAATTAATTTATTTGAAAAAAATTGTTTTAATTAAGCTTTAATAACAATAGTGTTCTAAAACTTCTGGAATGTGAAACTTCTCAGGAAGTTTTAGAGGAGGAGGGAACTATAGGAGTTCAGAGAAGGCCTTCCCAAAATGTGCTGCTTTGGCATGTAAATTCTTGTGAGCTAAAGGTAATCAAGACCTTGCAGGCTCAGGAGATACTTCTACCTCTCCCCAAAGCCCACTCCCCTTACCCTACTTCTTCAGATAGCTTCCCAGCTGTGGAAAATGAGCATCCTCAAGATACCCCAGAATCCAACTACAGCATGTACACCTCCTTCATGAAGTCCCATCGCTGCTCCAACCTGATTCCCACAAGCTCCAAATTGGTTGTGTTTGATACTTCCCTGCAAGTGAAGAAAGCTTTCTTTGCTTTGGTGACTAATGGTGTATGAGCTGCCCCGTTGTGGGATAGTAAGAAGCAAAGTTTTGTGGGCATGCTGTTAGATATCTGTCTGGCATCCTCTCCAGATCTAGGAGCTGGAAGAACACAACCTAGAAACTTGGAAAGCAGTATATGTACAGGACTCCTTTAAACCACTTGTCTGCATTTCTCCTAGTGCCAATTTATTTGATGCTGTCTCTTCATTCATTCGAAACAAGATCCACAGGCTGCCAGTTATTGACCCAGAATCAAGCAACACTTTGTATATCCTTACCCATAAGTGTATCCTTGACTTCCTCAAATTATTTATCACTGAATTCCCCAAGCCAGAGTTTAAGAGTCTAAGTCCCTGGAAGAGCTACAGATTGGCACTTATGCCAACATTGTTATGGTCCACACTACCCCTCTGTGTGGTTCTGGGCATCTTTGTATAGCACCACGTCTCAGCCCTGCCCGTGGTAGGTGAGAAAGGGCATGTGGTAGACCTCTACTCCAAGTCTGCTGTTATCGATCTGGCAGCAGAAAAGACCTACACCAACCTAGATGTGTCTGTGACCAAAGTCCTGCAACATCAATCACATCACTTTAGAGCAGGGGTGTCAAACTGGCGGCCTGCGGGCCATATGCAGCCCCCGAGGTAATTTTTTGTGGCCCACGATGCTCTGAAATAAAATGAAAATAGAAAAAATTGTTATGAAGAAAATAGCGCTTAGGGGAGATGGAGGCAATACCGTACACACAATTCCCTCATTAACCCTTTAACTACTGAAGACAAGTATACACATGGCCCAGTGCCTTTCCTGGGGGCCTGTGGGCGTGTATAAACGCTCTGACTCAGTTACGGCGATGTTTGTAAATGTGATGTGGCCCGCGTGAATCTTGCCTGTTGCACCAAATGGCCCGTGTTTTCATTGAGCTTGACACCCCTGCTTTAGAGTGTCCTCAAGTGCTATCTGCACCCTCAACAGACTGGTGGAAGCCGTGGTTCCCCGACTTGGGTGAGAATGATGTGGTCTAGGGAATTGCATTGCTGTGGGACATCTGCAGGCCCTAGTACTCACAGACAGAGAGAAGCCCTGAACTGGGGGCAGGAGGCAAGTAGCATCTGCCAAAGCGCTGCCACTCGAGAGAACTGTAACTATTCCCTGCTCAGGGGCCCCCCACTCTGCTACCTGGGAGCTGGTGAAGGTAGGGTAGGAAGGAGGATGGATTTTTAGCTGTCCTAGCCTCACATATACACTTGGGGAAATTTCCAGGCCTGCTATCCTAGCCCCTACCTCTTAGATGCAGCCCCTATTCTGGGTGAATTATGGACTCTGCCCCTCAGGCCAATTCTGACCTCTAAGAGATCCCAGACCTCACCCAGCCTTCACCTCTATCTCCATCTTTGACTTCACCCTAAGAAAACAGCACAATAAAACTCTTCATAAAAGTATTTTTATTACTCTAAAAAAGAAAAGACTTTAAATTAGAGGCCTAACTCATAATTGAGTTATCACCAGAAATAACTTTCTATGACCAATCGATAGAACAGGTAACACTTTTAATTTTAATTTCTAAACATCTGCTTTTCTTATCATCCTGAAATGACCCTCGCCTTACCCTATCCTTAGCTCAGAATGCCATATACCTCATTTTAACTTTCTACCCCCTGAACCTCTCATGTAGGTGGGGCATCTGACTCTCTATCGATATGTGAAGCTATGATGCTTACATATGTATTAAATTCGGTTATCTTCTCTTGTTAAGCTGTCTCATGTATATTTGATTATTAGACCAGCCAAAAGAACCTTGAGGCTGGAAGAAAATTTCTTTCTACCTCACAACGTGGAAGGAGAAGACCTGCCGGTTTCAGAAAATTTAAGTCAAGAGGCTTCCTGGAGATGGAGATTTCAGATACCGCTTAAAGAATGGGCCAGTGGTCTTTGATCTGCAGCAGAAGGGAAGCAGCAGTGTGTTAGGCTTTGGGAATTGGGGGTGGGCGGGGTGCCCTTGTTAGCAGCCATCAAGGAGTTTTAAACGTTCTAGGGTGGTGACACTGCAGTCCTGGTGCTAGACCTCAGCCTGGTGCTTGCTGAGGAGAAGCCTCAGGCTGAAGTCTCCTGTAAGCCCCTCCCACAATGGATCTCTTTCTTTTCCTTTTGGGCCCTGCCCAGCTTTCCCTAAAACCTGTGCTGTCAACTTGACACCCTCTTCTAGTGATAGACTTGACAATCAGAGATTCAGAGCCCGGGGCAAAAAGGGTGAGAGTCAAGGCCTGGGAGTGGGGGTCCCCTGCAGCCTTCCTCTGTCCCTCCAGGTCCCTCCTACATAGAGCCCCAGTGTTCAATAAACTCAGCCTGCTCAGATTTCTTTCCGGAGGCTGTGGAGAGACCCACCTTACCAGAATGGGAGACTAGAATTGCTACCCCCCAGCACTTTGTTGTACACACATGCATACACGCACACGTGCGCGCACACACACACACACACACACACACACACAGTGTGCTACCTGGAAAGAACATTGGATTGAGAGTGAAAATACTGTCCTCATTACTAGTCCATCCTTCTCTGAGACTTGCTATATAACTAACTTGCTGTGTGACTGTATGCTTTACACCACTGACTGGGCACATCACTTTATGTTTGGAGTCTCAGTTTGCTCCTCAGTAAAATGGAAGAATTGGGCTAGATGATATGTACAGACCTGTCAGTTTTCCAGCCAAACCGTTTAACACCACCTAAGAGACAGCTCTCAGAGAGTGGCCAAACAGGACATTTTCCTCTCTCTGGACCCTAGTTTTTTCTGCATATAAAAACAAGAGGGTGATTCTATGAAAATGGTTTTCAAAAAATGGAGACTATCAGAATTACTTGGGAAGCTTTTTAAAATATACAGGTACCCTTGTCCCACCCCAGATCTACTAATTAAGCAGCACAGATTTTAATAAGCTTGGACACACAAATACCTAAATATACAAAACATGAGACTTAAAATTGTCATGCATGGGGCTTGAATTAATGTTTAACTACCCAACAGGCAGTAATCATGTACATAGGTGGTCGCCTTCCCAGCATTCAGACCCATTTTCAGTCCTTCTCCAGCCTGTCCCTGGAGTCTGACCTCTCAGAACTCTCTCATCAAGGCTCGCTTCCCTCTGGCCTCTGACTGGGTTCAGCTACTGAAAGGTAGAGGCAGATTGGAGGGTGGGACCAGAGCATGGTCGAGGTTCCCCTACCACCAGCCTGATGGGCCAGGCTGAGGTTCTGACAGTGGCTGTGCTCCTTCATGGCTTTTAGCTTCATGGCTGTCGCTCCAGGCTCCCACCATCGACCTGGGGCTTAGATGTGGCAACAGCTTCCCACTGTTGCAAGTCTTTAGGTGCCTCTTCAGCCCCAACTGGTTTTCCTAATCCTGCCCACGTCTCTGCCAATAGTCATTACATTCTCTTCAGTGACATTCTTGAGTGTGCCGGCTCCCTGACTGACACAGTCACCAAAAGGAGAAGTACAGTCCCCTTCACCCAAAAGAAAGAGCTTTTCTCATTTCATTCCTATGGAGATTTTTTTTTTTTTAATTGTTTTTGACAGAGAGAGACAGAGAGAAGGGAAAGGCCCAGAGCAGTCTCCACAGTTGCATGTCATTAGTTTTCTACATAGTTTCATTCTACACAGAGGGGCACAGGGCTGCACAGGGCAGGAACTGGCCAGGGGCCTCCCACATAGGAAGCCTCCCCTGTGGGAACCTAGCTGGGAACATACCCCAGTTAAGCATTTGGGTCCGCCTGGACCAGGGCCGGGACTCGATCCTTGGACCCCAGGGCTGCAAGCTGAGTGCTCAACCCGCTAAGCCATCCCAGCATCCCCAAATAAGATTTTTTGTTTCAAAAATAAAATTTTATTTTACCGTTTAGTGTTCTTATGTTGAAGTGCATATTACAGGGGGCAGAAAGTGGTGTAGGGCTGCCTGAAATTAGGCATTCCTTCTTCTCTGAATCCAAAACAGCCTGTTAGCCTGGCCCTTTTCATGCAGTTTTATACTTTTTTCTTTACTTACTTATCTGTCCTATAAGAATGTGAGCTCATTCTTCTATTCATCCAATAAATGTTTACTATGCACCAAGTACATGCTAGCCACGATGTTAGGTTCTGAGGTTTACAAAAATTCAGTAAAGGATATGCTGGGATAACTCAGCAGGTTGAACACTTGCCTTGCAATCGTGAGGTCCAAGTTTCAATTCCCAGACCTGGCCCATGCAAACCCATATGCTGCATTGTGGCCCAACTGGTAACCTCTCACTGAGATGACTCAGTGGTGAAGGTTCTCACCTCCCATGCGGAGGCCCCCAGTTTGGCTCCCGCCTCTCATGGCCCTACATCCACTTGTGTGGAATGAAACCATATCACAGCTAATGATGCACAACTGTGGAGAATGCTCTGGGCCCTCCCCCATTCTCTGTCTCTCTTTTAGTCACCATCTCTCAAAACAATAAAATCAATCTTTTTCTTTTTTTTTTTTAAGATTTATTTTATTGATTTTTGACAGAGATAAACAGAGACAGAGAGAGACAAAGAGAAGGGGGAGGGCCCAGAGCAGTCTCCATTGTTGACATTAGTTTTCCATATAGTTTTACTCCACAGGTGGGCACAGGGCTGCACAGGGCAGGAACTGGGCCAGGAGCCTCCCACATAGGTCCCGGCAAGAACTGAACTGGGGGCACACCCCAGCTCAGCATGTGGGTTCACATGGGCCGGGGCCAGGATTCGATCCTCTGTCCCTGGGGCTTCAAAGCGAGCACTTAACCCGCTGAGCCATCCCAGCTTTCCCTGAAGTCAATCTTAAAAACTTTTTTTAGGGGAAGCCGGGATGGCTCAGTGGGTTAGGCGCTCACTTTGCAGCGCCGGGGACCAGGGATCAAATCCCGGCCCCGGCCCGTGCAGAACCATATGCTGAACTGGGAGCTCCCCCAGTTCAGTTCTCTCTCTCTCTCTCTCTCTCTCTCTCTCTCTCTGTCAAAAATAAATAAATAAATAAATAAAAATATTTAAAAAAAAACAAAACTTTTTTTAGTAAAATATAGGCTCTGCACTCATGGAGTGCATAGGTCAGTTCAGGCAGGCAGGTAAACAATTATTATGTAATGTGGCAATTGAAATAACTGAGGTAAGAAAGTACATCTCAAATCACATGAGAATTACTCACTGTACCTGAAAGAGTTGAGAAATTTAGGGCTCATCGACAAGGATGAGTTGGGGAAAGCCAGAATGGCTCAGCAGGTTAAGCACTGGCTTTGCAGCCCCAGAGACCGCAGCTAAAATCCCAGCCCCAGCCCTGGCCTGTGCAAACCCATCTGCTGACTTGGGGTGTGCATCCCATGTGGGAAAGCCTCCAGTTTGGTTCTCGCCCCCAAGTTCAGCTAGAGGGGGTGTGCCTCCCATGTGGAAGACCCCCTTGTCAGAAACTGATGATGTACAACTATGGAGACTGCTCTGGGCTCTCCCCCTTCTCTCTGTCTCTCTGTCTCGCTCTGTCTCTGTCAAAAACAATAAAATAAATCTTTAAAAAAAAATAAAAGGATGAATTGGTCTTCACTGACTAGACATCAATAGAAATGATGATCCAGGCTGTAGGAATTATATGTGTGTACATAGAAGCGCAAGAAACACTGAATTCAGGCAAATGTATAGTAGTGGAGAGAGCTGAGGAATAAAAATTAGATGAACCTGAAGAAGTAAACATGAGCCAGGTCAGAATGGACCTGAATGTTTCATAAGGAATTTGGACTTGTCAACTGAAAAATGATATCGACTAGGTGTTTCGTCACCAAAAGAATTTATTTGGGGGAAAACAAAAGGGTTGCAGCTCAGTGGATACAGACAAGGCAAGCCACATATACATGCCTCCTGCCCGTGTGCCAAGATGGAAATCTTCCATCCACAGAAGAGAAAGGAAGTTAGAACCACAGAGCCTTACTATAAACAGCATTCTTCTGTAGAACCATAGAGCTTTATTTCAAAGTGTTCTTCCTGTAGGATTCTCATGATTACATAGAGTGTGAGAACTTCCATAAGCTCTAGGTCCAGATTTTAACATTGGTAAAGCGGGACACCATTGACCAGGGGGGGTTCTTGATTAAAAATTTGGTCTATCTCCCGCCGTTCCCTAGCTTGTCGTGCATTCTTTCCAAACATCGGGACGTTTTTAAAATGCCGCGGGACACGGGACAAATTGTTAAAAATCGGGACTGTCCCGCCAAAAGCAGGACGTCTGGTCACTCTACCATAGACCCTCCAGACGGGCTATGTTTACTTAAATTTCCAGCTCATCTTTATGAGACTTGACCTAGTAGATGGCGGTGCATCAGTTGTATTCTGTTCCTTAGCTTCTCTGATTGTTCTTGACTCTCACATACCAGATACACAGATAATGCTTCGAAATGGTGATGATCAACCATCATTCTAGGCTTTCCTTGTTCTTCCTGTGGGACTTTTTCTCACCCAGTAGCATCCTCCATCTCTGACCCCCATGATTTTGACACAGGATACTTTCTCCTCACACAGTTTGCCCCTACTTGGCATTGTAATCCAGCTTCAAACTGGTTACCTTAATCTTGACCTGCTGCTGAATCTCAGCTAATTTCTCTATTCCAGACCCCCAGACTACTTCTAACCAACATTTAGAGTCACCCTACTCCATCTCACCCTTGTTCCATCTGTAGATCTGAGAAGGGAAATCAGACACTCGTGAAGAACTGTTAAGGAGGGTGTGATAAGTTCAGATGTTCCAATATCAGTATGGGGAAATGAGTTGATGAGTTGACAGAAGTCAGCTGAATGTGTGTCAGCCAAGTGGAGGTGTTTGGGAGGAGCTGGATACAAATCTGAAGCTCAGAACTGAGGTAAAGATGGGGCCATCTATTTAGAAGCCATAACCATACTGAAAGCTATGTGGATGTGATTAACCAGGTCTTGACTGATTAGAGAAGAGTGATCAGATCAAGTCCTGAGGTACATGACATTTGGGGGGGGGGCAAGACCAGAGAGGAGACAAACACAAATATGAAGGTACACAGATATGCTGAGAATGTATCTGGCATGTCCAGCACACTCACATGGAAATACACAGACATAGCCAGAGAGGTATATGCTCATACAGATCACCTGTGGTCTTTGTGGTTTGGTTCCTTCTAGAACAAGTGACAGACAGATGGTGGTTCTGCTTCCCCATTATGGTAGGTCAGAAGCTTTGAAGACAGAGGACAATGACCCATTTCCATTTTTGCCTGTGTGCTCTGTCAGCTCACAGTCTGTGTAAGGCTCCATTCCTCCAACCCCAGCCTAGGACTTTCTTATAGGTCTCTCCTGCCCTCTCTGCTTGTAGGAGTCAACCTAGGAATACAGAATTCCAGTAGTACCCATGCTCTGAAGACATTCATTTCAGAATGGCTCTGTCATGCTGGAGCCACCTAGGCCAGGTAGGTGAACCCTGGAGTGGCTGATGTAGCCATGATACAAGGTCAGCTCCTGGAGGCCTTTAAGGAAAAGGACAAACATTTTTAGCAGACCTCATCTTTCTAGACTCTCAGTTAGGGCTCAGTTTTACTGTGGTCTTGAGATAATATGTGGATCAGTGTTCCTAAGGATATTCTGGGGTCTTCAGTTGGCTTCTGGGCTTAGAGACAGACACACCTGGATTTTTACTCTTCTTTCCTTTCCTTTGTCTGTTGACGAAGGCATCATCAGGTCTTAAAACATAAGTGGATTTCTCTAACTGTAAAGCTGCCAGACCAAGGGTCTCCTAATGAGGTACAATTCCAGGGATGCCCCAGAAGGGATTCCTGATTTACATGGAGTCCATGGGATTAAATGACCTCCAACATCCAAGCTTCTAGAGCTCCAGGCTCTGTGAAGTCCAAGTGTTTCAATAAGTTCTTGTGTTGGGGTCATCCAAGTTCACTTGTCTCACCAACCTTGTGCCCCCTCCATCCAGACCCTAAGATCTCTGGGTTGTGCTTGTGAGTTGCTCCTTCCTCAGTACTGGTTAGTATGAGGAAGTAGAAATAAGAGAGGGGAAGTATCTGGAAGTTGAGCACAAGAATGACTTTTGAGGAAAAAAATAAAAATAAAACTAGAAGATTCTACTCACCAACACCAGGACCCTAAATAAGTAATTCATTCCTGCACATCAGTGCTTGAAGACCAGTCAGAGCAGAGCCTCCTACCTCTTCCTTTCAGAGATCCCATCTTCCCAGACAGATGCTCTCCCCTGCCCAGATCCTTCCACTAGTTCCCTCACTCTGTACAATCACTCATACATGAACTGGTATTTATTAACTATAGTGGGTAGGTTGGATGAGGACGCAGATGTGAACAAAATAGACCTTCCCTGTCCTCATGTGCAATGACCTGGGGCCTCAGTTCTCCACCTCCACCCCACCTTCTTATCCTCATATTTTCCTCAAGCAGAAAATTGGGCAGGAACAGCGAGGGCTGGCAGAACTGGCCAAGCCTGGCTGAACCTTCCAGGAGATTCCCTCTAACTGAACAGGAAGTGGAACAAAGCCAGTGAGGCTGAGGTATCCTGTGCAAGGGTCAGGAAAGTTATTTGTGTAACTCAGGCCTCTCCAAACCCGTCCGTTCCTAATCTAACTTGGCTTTCCGCCTTCCATCCTGAGAAGTGTGGGCTTAGGGCAGTATAATACTCATGTATCACAATAGGGTATAAACTGCCAAAGAAAAAGAGCTGGAATTGTGACCATGTTCCTCTCTCTGTACACAGCTCTGCTGGGTTCCGCCCTAGCCAGGCTCAGAAAGGTAGAAAGGGAAGGCAGCAGTCAAGTAGGGATACTGAGCAGTTCCCCCATCCCTAAAAAAATGGCCCACTCTTCTCTATTGGCCCCCACACATAGCCCTCACTCTGCAACATTGTACAGGGACGTGTTATGAGTGCTCCCCACGTGCTGCAAGGACAGCCAAGGAAACAGGCGCACACTGTCAAAGCGGGATTCTGTTTAAATCAGCAATAACCACATTTGCTGAACTAGTCTGATTTAAAACAAAAAATAAATTGGACACTACCCTAGGGTTACCTATTTTGTATTTTGCCAAGACATTTAAAAAGAAAGGAAGAAAGAAAGAAAATCAACCTCCATCACCATCATTTTGTCAAAGAAAAGACATTTCAATCCTAAAAATAAAAACAATAATCTCTGAACTGTGGCCAGTCCTTTCAATAGACTTACTTTTGTGAAAAGACTGGTATTACTTTTGTTTTTCCCGTTTCTTCTAGGCCTGGAGAAACCACCTGCAGAGCCCAGCACCAGTTTGCTGGTGGGCATCTGGGAACTGAAAAATGAGACACACAGGTGGAGGCACTGGCTATGGCAGGCGGGGGAGTTGGCCTGCTGTCATGGAAACAGCTTCGGAGGCCAGCAGTTTTTCTGGTTAGAGTCTCAGCACCACCAATTTCTCTTGGGCAAGTGAATGAATCTTTCTGAGCCTCAATTTCCTTTGAAGTAGGAAAAGCAGTAGTTCCCTGAGCGAGACTTTGTGCGAATTCAATGAGAAAAGTATCTAAGGCACCTAAATATAAGCCACTTGATACTTAGTAAGTGTTCAGTAAATAGTATCTTCCTTCCTTTGAGGAAAGAAATTTAGAGTGGGCTTTTATCTGACTGGAATGACTTAGGTGTAGTCTTTTCTGAAGACAAATGGGACTTCTCCACACTCACAAACCTTGGAGTGCACCAGAATCACTTGGGAAGCTTGTTAAACATACAGGTGACCAAACTTCACCCAGGAGATTTAGCTTCAGGAACTTGAGGGTGAGGCCCCAGCATCTGTATTTTTACAAGCTCCCCAAGTGATTCATATACATGCTGAAGTTTGAGGATCTTTGTACTAGATAATTAATCTAGCCATTCATTCAATAAGCATGAGCCACATGCTGGGCAGAAGCAAGAAGAAAACAACATATTTTTTGAGAGACCAATGCCTAGTCCAGGGCCTGACACATAGAGAGCCCTTATTTTTATTATTTTATTTTTTTAGATTTTATTTTTGTTGTTTTTGATAGAGAAGGGGGGGGGTGCCATAGCAGTCTCCATAGTTGCATGTCATTCGTTTTCTACATGGTTTTCATTCCACAGGTGGGCTTGGATCTGTGCAGGGCAGGAACCAGGAGGGGGGCTCCCACATGGGAAGCTCACCCTGGTGAGAACTAAAGTGGGGACACACCCCAGTTCAGCATATGGGTCCACACAGGCCAGGGTCAGGAGTTGATCCTTGGACCCTGGGGCTACAAGACAAGCACTCAACCTGCTGAGCCATCCCAGCATCCCAAGAGCACTTATCAAATAGTTATCAAATGATAGCCTTCAAGAAGGTGCATTCTGTGGGCTGTATGGACATATAAACCACTAAATAACCTCAAGATTTGTGATGAAAGTTGGCACCAAAGAAAGGGCAGCCAAAGGGTAATGAGTGAGGCCTTCAGAGGGAGATGTCAGAACCGGCTTCCCAGGGGAGGGGGATCTGCCCGCTTGAAGGGCAGGCTGGGTTTACCAGCCAGAGTAGTAAATAGGTACTGAAGAAACTTTACTTTAGCTGCAGAAGTATGGAGAATGGGATGGCACAGTCAATACTGGAGGCAAGGAGAACAATTAGGAAGCCGTTGCAATTAGTCCATAGAAGGCTGGGAAAGATCCAAACTGCAGTGATGAGAAGATATCTATGAAGTTCTTTTCCATATGGGGTTCCTATCATATGGGTGGTCTTTTACAAAGTGTGTGTGTGGGGGGGGAATTTGTCTATGAGGCTATTAAAAAGAACCTTTTTCTACTGTGAAAGTAACACTCATTATGAAAAAATTTTTGAAAAAATAGAAAAGCATAAATAATATAATAGGAATCCCCTATAATGTCATAGTCCAGAGATGATCAGAGTTGAATGATTTGGTATATTTCCTTCCATTTGTTTTACATGCATATTTCATGTTTTAAAATATAAATTTACCATGACTTATTTAATTTTTCCATATTATTAACTATGTGATTTTTTTCCCTATTATAAATAACACTGTAATAAACATACTCTACATAGACCTTTACCCACACTTTTGATTATTTTCTTGGGAAAAATTCTTACAAGTAAGATGATTAAACCAAAAGGAATTATTATATTTATGATTCACAAATTGCTCTCTAAATAAATTGCCAAATTACCCTCCAAAAAGAGTCTCTACTTTGGTGATAGCAATGAAGAACATTAGTTCATCTGGTAAATAAATATGTAAACTCTTTACTTAAGCGTGATGTTAAGATCACAGTTCTGTTTCAATTAATTTTCTAGAGGTTCTGCTTCCTTTTTTTTTTTTTAATTGTTTTTGACAGAGAGAGAGATACAGAGACAGAGACAGAGAGAAGGGGGAGGGCCCAGAACAGTCTCCATAGTTGTACATCATTGTTTTTTCCACATAGTTTCAGTCCACAGGTGGGCGGGGCTGCACAGGGCAGGAACTGGGCCGGGGTCTTCACCCCTGTGAGAACTGAACTGGGGGCACTCCCCAGTTCAGCATATGGGTCCGCATGGGCCTGGGCAGGGATTTGATCCTCGATCCCCAGGGCTGCAAAGTGAGCGCTTAACCCACTGAGCCATCCTGGCTTCCCCATCTACTTCTTATATTAATAACACATGTTTTCTAGTGATTACTATGTGCCAGATGCTATTCTGTATGCTCTATCTATATTTTCTTTTTTTTAATCCTCACAATACCTTTGTGATACAGGTACTATTTTGATCTCCATTTTACAGATAAGGAACTTCAGGCTCAGAGAAGCTAAGGGGTTTGACCTAGGTCACATATGAGGAAACAGAAAATTATAATCCCCCTCCCCCCCAATTCTTTCCTAAGTCTTGGCTAGGAATTGTATCTGAAGCCAGAGGTTACAAGCTTCAGGTCCCCATTTAATGAGGACTCCTGAAAAAGACAACTGTTGACACAGGTGCTTGGAAATAAATTGCTCAGCGGATCTTACATCTCCACTAAATAATGAAAAGAATAGAGAATATTTGCATATCAGTTACCATCAAATTTATGTTAAATCTATATTTATTTATATCCTGTCATTATAAAGCTGAGTTTCTAAGTTGTTTACTAAGAATAACAAAGGACTTCCTTATAATATGACAGGTTGGTTTTAATGATTTCAAGGATTGCTGACTAAGAACCTTGAGACCATAAATACTTTTTGTAGGAAACTACTTCTGTTAAAATATTTGTTG
>PVKE010044100.1:0-13145 GCA_004027555.1 Craseonycteris thonglongyai | reverse complement strand
TGCTGTCTCAAATCCTGAGAATTCACTTACAGTTTTGTAAAATAACTAGCATGAAATATAAGCTTAGTAAATTGTAACAATGGTCATTTACTGTTTAAAACTATAATAGAAAGCAGACTAATATCCTGGAGAATGAATGAATGAATTGTATAGAAAACAATTTTTTTTTAAGAATATAAATAAAAACCTGGGAAGGAAGATAAAGGGGAATCTTTACCCTTCAACATACAGGCAAAAGACCAGAAAGAAAGGGAATAGCTTGTAAGAAGAATGAGGATTATATGTAAGTAGTTAATGGGAACAGAAGAAGGTGAGAAGGAAAGAGGAGAGGGAACAGGGAGAGAAAGATACTGAGTTTAAGTCTTAGTTGTTTTAACGATTGAACGCCCTTTGAGATTCTTGTTTGTGTTCTGTCTTCCTCTTAATGAAAGCAATGGTTCCAAAGCTTGTGTATCCTGCTTTTAACTGTTCTATTCTTTGGTTGACACATTGGTAAATGAAGACTTCAGAAAAGCCCATAGAGGTGGCTTGGGAGCCCTATGGGAAGACAGTTCTTTTTAGAAAGAAGATGTAAAGCAAGATTGTCTGACAACCCAAGGTCCACAGGCTACATGTGGCCCAGTACAGCTTTGAATATGGCCCATCACAAATTCATAAACTTTATTAAAACATGATGAGATTTTTTTGCGATTTATTTTAGCTAATCAGCTAATATTAGTGTTAGTGAATATTATGTGTGGCTCAAGACAATTGTCCTTCCATTGTGGCCCAGGGAAGCCAAAAGGTTGGACACCCCTGGTGTGAGCTCTCGGAACCACCTCTCTCCATTCTCATTGACACCCATTTAGTCGCAGAGTCATGCTCATGTCTTTAGTGATGTCACCACCTTCCTTCTGCCTCATCTCTTTCCTTACAACTTCCTTGTCTAAGAATACATAATATTCTAGAATAACATGAGCTACTCCTGACTGTGTCTTTGATTAGGTTGTACCACTTAGCTAGTTATATCTTTCCCTTCATGTATTTCCTTAGATGGTAAAACTCAGATCGTTCAAAGGCTACCATGAACTTTTTTTTTTTTTTTTTTTTTTGACGAAGCACACTTGATCTCTGATGAATCTATATATTACTATATCGAGGTTGTGTTTGCCCCCTCATTGTTCAGCCCCCATTCCATCTCTCCTATTTCTTCTCTTCGATTCCCCCCATCTCCCCTCTTTTTCTTGCCCCTCCTCTAATTCCCACTCCCTACCCGGCGGTCTTAATAGCTACTTCAGTTGTTTTCTGGAATTTTATAACCCTTTTGGAAAGTCAGGGGAGAAATAAATTCAATAAAGCAACACGAGCTTTCTTGATCTCTTTTCCAGTTGAGCACAGAGCTGTGGCCTTGCTGTCCTTTGAATCGCCTTTGCACTAGGCACCTTTCATGCCATCTGTCCATTTCAGGACAGATTCTTGGTCTGGTGCTCATTTATCAACAGATCCAGGGCTTCCCATCCTCAAAGTGAGGGGTCTAGATTGATTTCTTGGGTTTCCTTTGTGTGTTTACTGGAGCACCTGCTTCCTTGGACAGTAACTATAGCATACTATCACATTGAATCTCAGTAAACAAGAGCTTTTAGTAACTCGGACTGCCAAGAGCAAAAACAAAGGAACAAAAAGCAACAGAATGAATGGAAGCGGAGAGAGATTGGTTTTGAAGAATAGAAAGAAGCATGCATAAAATGTAAGGGATGCTCAGTAAGAAAGACTCTCTGCAGACCTTCCTTCAGGGAAACAATTAGCGTCCTTTAATGAGTAATCAGTCTCTCTAGCAGTGTCTCCTTTAGAGAGCTGAGTAAATGCTAACCATTGTTTATCATCATTCTTCTGTCTCACCAAGAATGAATTACTCACCTCCTAGTAGAAACACCCATGAATTCCTTGGTTCCACCTTACCCACCCATCTTGTTGCCATTAGATGTCACCACCAAAGCCAGTCAGCCCAGATACTTCCATGTGTCTTCTTCCCTGTTCCCATGAGCTGACTCTTTGAAAAAGTATAGGCATTTTCATGTGGTGGCTAGTCATGTCCTTTGTCAAGATCTGACTGTTGGTTACAGGGCCACGGCCACTTTGTCAGAACTCACTTGTGCCCTTTGCCATATGCATATTCAATT
Source organism: Craseonycteris thonglongyai (assembly GCA_004027555.1). Lineage (NCBI taxonomy): Eukaryota > Metazoa > Chordata > Mammalia > Chiroptera > Craseonycteridae > Craseonycteris > Craseonycteris thonglongyai. The sequence goes on along the minus strand of PVKE010044100.1, from coordinate 10,986 downwards.
TTAAGTTGAACAAAATCAAACAAAAATTCACCTCCAGGTAGATCTGATGCACTTTTAGCCTGTGATACCACTGTACCTTCCTTTTCTGTTTTCTGTTTTATCTGTTTTGTGATTAAACTATCTCCATTATCTCCTCTTCCCCTTTCTGGAATGGAACCCTTTAGAGGACAAACATTGCACTTATCTTCATATCCCTCACTGCAAGTATCACCACGTCTTGTGTATGATAGGCACAGTATCCATCTCTTGGGTTGACTGTATTAAGCTATAGTTTCTTCTTTCTTTTTCAGACTATTAAATATAATCGATTTTAGCCAAATTGCACTGTTTGAACTATTCTAGAGTTAGGACATCTTTAAAGGTATGATTGACGTCTGGCTTATTTGCTGTATTCCAAGGGAAACTCAGAGATCTGAAACCAGGGCTGCCGTGTTGCTCAAGTCTAGGAGGTACCCTTCATAGAGACTTCCCTGCAAATGGCACCCCTGCAAATTGTGTGGCACCCAGCAGGTGTGGCATTTTGCTGCAACCTTGCCTAGAATCATCATAAGGTGAGAGGATATGACTAGGCAGAGATGCCTCATAAATTATGATGGCTAGATTCTGCCTTGCTTTGAAAGATGAAGAAAGAGACCACATAGGATTGTGATTGCTTACTTCATTCAGTCCTGTCATGGAACATATATTTATTAAATCACCTCAATGTGCCAGGAAAAGAGAGTGAGCCACTGTAATAGTTTTGGGAAATGACATTTCAAGAAGAGATTCTGAATTAGGAGACTTTGTTCATCCTCTGTGTTGGACGAAGGGCAGGAGGCTAATGTAGGTTGAATTTGTGACCAAGACGGAGAAGAGTAGGAGACAAAGGAGATGAGGTCAGAGTACGGAGGTAAACATGTGGAGGCAGGAACCCTAATGCTGATCATATCAAATTGTATAGTTCAGTGTAATGACTTTCAGTTTCCCTGAATCTGCTATAGAGTAATGGGATTGGAATCCCATTTTAACAGATTACCCTGACTTTTGTGTTGAGAATGAATACTCTGTAAGATCCAGGGTAGAAGTATAAGAAGTCCAGCTATGAGGTCCCTGCTGTGTAACCCACAGTGAGATAATGGCGTGAGACAGGGTGGTATCAGTAGAAATAAAATGATTGTGGATACATTTTGATTGTCTGATGTCTGTCCCCAGGGGCGCTGTCTTAATGTAAATGTTACCGTACATTCTAGTTGCTATTTTAGACATAAGAATTTAATTTGACATTGCACGTTTTTTAAAAAGATTTATTTTATTGTTTTTGATACAGGCAAAGAGAGACAGAGAGAAGGGGGAGGGCCCAGAGCAGTCTCCATAGTTGTATGTCATCAGTTTTTGGCATGGTTTTGTTCCACACAGGTGGGCAGGGGCTGCTCAGGGCAGGAACTGGTCTGGGTGCCTCCTGCATGGGAGCCATGCCCCCTTGAGCCAGGGGCAGAGCCAGTGGGTTGGGGGTGGCGGGGTGAGAACCAAGATGGCGACCTCCCACATGGGAAGCACACCCCAGTTCAGCATATGGTTTAAACAAGCCAGGGCCAGGATTTGATCCTTGGTCCCTGGAGTTACAAAGTGAGCGCTCAACCCACTGAGCCATCCTGGCTTCCCCTGCCTTTGTACATTTTTTTTAACTACATATAAATGATTTTTCCAAAAAAAATTATTGTATCATTATGACACCTATAGCAGATTGTTTTAGCTCCTTCATTTAGTTGCATTGAACATAAAGGTGAATTTTCATAGCATTTTAGTAGGAAATGCTAGTCCCAACTAACCTAGGAGGTTTGTACGTAGAACTTTTACAAAGCAGTATCTGAGCCTATAGCTTAAGGCCAGCTCACATTTTTATGGATTTCTACCTTTCAGACAGCATTTTAAATCCAGGAATTACTAAATTGATCTTAACAGAATTGTCATATTGAAATGCTGGCAAAAATCTACCGAGTAGTTTAAATGGTTTAGTTAGAGAATTGTCTGGAGAAGAAATAGGGTGACTTTAATGCTGAAACACTTGAACCCCAGAATTGTTGCCAGCCCTTTTTCCTTTCCTTTTAGCCTGTGGGGAGACTTATACCTCTTGAATCGGGACCACTAGAGAATGCTTCCCTTTTTTATATTCTCTTCTGTTCTTCCCTCCTCAAAAGTCTTTTTTTTTTCTTTACAATTTCTCATCTCGCTTTTTCTTTTTTTCTCTCTTTGAGACAAATAAGATGATGATAGTTAACTTGGGTAAGACAAATTATGTACCAAGGAAATAGTAACAAAGTGTGGTAGCACGAATCACACAGAGCAGCAAAGTTCATTTTACTTCAGATTTTTATTTTATCGTCATTTCAAATTCTACTCTGTTATCAAACACAAAGAATGTGTTTTTTCTACTAGATGTGAAAGAGAAGTGATTTCTCAGAAATCTTTTCTGTAGATAAGGAACTAAACTCCTAAGTCTCCTTATTTTAAGAGTTTGAAAAAAGAAACTTACAGTCAGTGAGTAACCACATACATCTCTCTCTCTCCACATATATGCAATGTGCAGCCTGGTCATTATGCCCATAATATAGGGAAAGCCGTGGTGCAGGCCGTTGATTGACTGGAAGGGTTCAGACTAACTAGGAGCTAATCCCAGACCTGAAGTCCAGCGTATTGGGCAAAACATGTATTTTGTTGTTCCCATAAGACACTGGATTTCCAACTGTGAGCCCTGGACTAGCGTTAACAGCATCAGCTGGGAACTTGTTCAAGATGCACAGCACAGGCTTTTTCTCAGAGCCTTGGAATTAGAAACTGAGAACAGGGCAGCTTTCTGTTATCTGATCCTCCAAGTGTTTCCGGTGTGCACTAAAGGTTTGTAACCACTGGAACAGGTAACCTTTTGGGCCTAGCAGGATCCACCCATGTGGGGAGGGACACCCTTAAGTGCCTGCCTTCCTTGAGCATCTTTGTTTTCCTTTTCTAACCCTCTTCACCCCTCATTGTGTCCTACCTCTATCTTGTAGTCCGACCTCACTCTCAGCGTACCAGGATCTGGCTCAGTCTTGGTGGGTAGACCTTTGTATTTCTCAGGGAAGTGTGCCTATCTCTATCTGGCTAGTACTGACCCCTGTTCCTAGCAGTGATTCAAGGCCTTATGTTGTAAAATGGTTTAATTCCCAAGAGCAATGAGGTCAGTCCACTTCTGGCCATCTGTGTTATACATGGAGTGGCCATATTGGGACAATTCTGGCTTATAGCCCCTCTTTCAGCATAATTAATAATACCATTCTCTTTATTCTTTTAAATGCTTTGGTGGAGATGTTAAATTATATTGCAATAAATTTAAATCATAAGCAATTTTAACACTCTTGGAAATTTGTTGAAGAGCAATTTTCCAAGAAAGAAATGTTTGGGGCATAAAATTGTCCAGTTACACTGAGTAGACAAGACAGGACAGGAAACTGGGATGGAGGAGAACCTTAGAGACTGAGAGTTCAGGATAAATAAGGCTATGATGTAGTGGGTTATGCTGAGGGAAGCTTCGGTACATCAGAGAAGCTAGGGCCTATGTCTGAAGCTGTTGGAAGAGGAGTGATTTGAGATAAAGTCTTTCAGGAGGAATAAGGACTAATTTTTGTATCTTATTCCCCCAAAGCATAGCAATTTAGGTTCTTAGGATAGTTGTTAAGGAAAAACCTAGTATGTCTTTGTTTTCCCATTTATGTAGCTTCAAAGTTATTTAAAATTCTTATTGTCCTATTTTTAATAAATTCTATGCTGTATTTGAAATGAACAATCATTATAAACGTAGAAGAATAATTTGCTATAAACTTCAGTTCAAGTTTTCAAAAAATTCAGTTTAAAGAACTTGATTCATACTCCACGATATTTTATGCTTTATTGTAACACAACATGAATGCTGGACTATTGAAATTTATGGCCTGTGGAGAATAGAATAGAGGGAATTATGCAAATACATAATGGTATGTTGTGATACAGTTTTTCTGAATTTTAATATGATGAATGAACTTTGCTGCTACAAAATTATTATATGGGAATTATTTCTGTCACCATTTACATTACAACAAGTTATATTTAGTGTAATTTTTAAACCTTGCAAGCTATTTACAAAGTGCATGTTGCACAGCACAGCTTACTTAAAGCATTGGGAAATGTTTTAAATTATGATAAAAATCATTTATTGAATTTTGCACAGTTACTTAATGTTACTCCTTTTTTTTTTGTTGAACGTTAACATTAGCAAAGCTTAGAAACCTTTGCCCTGGGACATTGTATATAAATTGACCTCATGTGCCATTGAGAATCATTATCTTTATCACATAGACTTCTTGTTGCTGTTCCTCTCTATGTGGACAGTATAGGTAGGTATCATGTCCCTTTTTTCTCTTTCTTTTTTTACGAGAGCTAATATATCTTCTTTTCCCTCTACAGGCTGGGGTAATGCATCTTATGAAAATAACCTTCATTATTTAATTAATGGTTGCATTATTCTAACTATTAATTACAGAACACATTTCAGAGTTAGTTAATAGCTGTCTGGAAAGGAAAAAATAAATAAATTCCTATATTATCTTTTGTTTAAGTGTTACATACGTAACTAATATATTTATTAATGCATTTACTTAGATAAATATGATACTTTGAAGACAGACAGGTAGCAATTAATGTTATGTTTTAATTAAAAAATCTGTAATAAGCATAACTAACTGAAGAATAGCTTTAGTCTGCTATCTTTTACTAAGATAAATATGAGGAGATAGAAACTATTCATTGTGCTACATGTTTAATTCTTGTTTCCTTTTTTTAAAACCATGTGTGCTTTAGATGGACTCTCGGCAACGTATTTGTAGAGTTAGCTCATACCCAAATTTCATCAGTAATGTGTTTTTCTATTTATAAATGCAACTATTTATAACTCTATTTCCTTAATAATTTTCTAACCCAACAATTACATTTCTTTTGGGGACATGAGAAAGCCACAAAATACAAGGTTACACACCAACAAAACTTTTTGTAGAAATAGCTGATGGGTCTCCAAGTTCAATCTTTAAAACTGTCGCTTTCATTTGAAAATGGAGGCTTGAAATCTTAGGCTTGTCTTCGCTCACCATTCTTTACCATTTGAAGTATAGAAATGCTTAAGTCCAGGCAGCGGCTGTGGTTTATTACAATCCTTTAAACAGAAAATTTTCCCTTGTATACTAAGGACTGTTTTTGGGGGGGTTAGAGGACTGTTTGTAATATTTATTAGATGAATTAATGGGCTCTTCCAACAGCCACCTAAGAGGGTTTACCATTTTTGAAGTTCCACTGTTTGTCTTTGAAGCTCACGACTTGCAAATCAATTTTATAACTATTTTAGTATTGTTAAAGACTTGAACTTTAAGCTAACAGAAAACCCAGAGCAAAAAGAAAAGTCGTTAGATCACAACTCTATTAGTCTGTCAATTAAATGACTGGTTTCTGCATATCTCTGTCATCCTTTGATTTGGTTTTTATTGGAATAGTGATATCAGATAAGGCTTTTGCTGTTAATAAATCCTTAACTATAAAAAAAATCAGTCTATTCTCTGCATAGTTACAGCCTGAGGTTTGGGCTCAATTTTTATGTTGTTTTCTTTGCCTTTACAATGTAATTTTGGGATAGCATGACATAATTCTTGAGGTACAGTTTTGGAGACATGTGTGGCTCTAACTGCAATAATTCCAACCCTGTCAAGCTGACTTGAAAATAATCTCAAAAATCTGAACTGGTTAATATGTTTTCCCTGTTTATTAGTCAATCTAATTAAGAGGGAGTTAAAGCTAAAGCTACATTTCTAGGTTGTTGTTTTTTTAAATAATTTTAATGTTAGCTAAATATAAGAAATAAATATATCTCAATATGGCTAGTACTATTAGTGCATATGCATTGGAGGTAGAAGCTGGGTTTTTTTTTTTTAATTGTTAAACTTATTGGAGTGACATTAGTTGGTAAAAATTACACAGGTTTCAGGTGTACAATTCTACAACACATTGTCTGTGTAATGCATTATGTGCTCACCACCCAGAGTCAGTTCTCTTTCCATCACCATATATTTGATGCCCGCTCCTTCTTCTCCTTCTCCCCACCTCCCCCACCTCCCATCTTACCCTCAGTTAACCGCTAAACTATTGACTGTGTCCATGAGTTGTTGTTTCTTTGTTACTTTCAGTTTTATATTCCACCTATAAGTGAAGAAGCTGTTTTAAAGGAAAATCATTAAAATCAACTCAATTCATATTTGTAATACATCTTTTCTTTCTATAAAGCAACTCTCATCTTAGGAGCTCAGATATAGCTAATAATTAGAATTTATACTAGTGCTGCCACATATGCTATAATGTCTTCATAGGTGAATGTTTAAACCAGTTGATTGATGGCTTACTAAAATACGTTGCACCTGAGGTGTAGATTCAGCAGTATCTTAAATCTCAAACACTTTGATCATTAGAAAACATTGGTAATCACTTCGCCATATCTGTAAATCAAACCATCATGCTGCATGTCTTCAACTTATACAAAGATATAAATCAGTCATTTCTCAATAAAACTGTAAAAAACAAAAAAATTGATCTTCCCTGTAGCCTTTAAAAATTTTTTAATATTTTTACATGTTTACATAATTGTAACATCTTTTGTTCATTTTATTATTTGTAAGACATCTTTCAGTCATTTTATTTCTTGCTTCGATAGTCTATAGAAGATTTTATTTTAAGGGAAAAAAAAAATGTGTCCATATACCAGGTGGATGCATTGCGATGCCCTGCAATTAAGGGGAAGGCATTTCAAACATGACTGTGTAATGAGTATGTAGATTTACAGCACATAGAAATCTTAGCTTCATATCACTGTAATCATTGTTCTTATATTTTTCTCTATAGCAGCTTTAATTGTTTCAAAGAATAATTATTTTCTAAGTTAAAGCTCACTTGCTTTCCTCCTTTGCAGGTCAGTTTCTTCTGGAAGAAGCTCGTCTCATAGAAGCAGCCGAGATGGCCAAAAAAGCTGCAGAGCTGGACAGCACGGAGTTTGATGTGGTCTTCAATGCTGCGCACATGCTCCGGTTAGTTTCGGTTACTGTGTACCTTCAAAGACCAACACTGTGGCTCTGGGACAGTGATGAATTATACTGATTTCCGTACCTTACCGATTTCTCCACATTCTTCAAGTGAATTATGCCACTTAACCTTTTAAAATCGGACTCTATTTTTCATTACTGTGTATGTGCACAGTATGTAAGGTGTGTGCAGGACTCTGAAAATTATTGAGACAGCTTTTCCCTTCGCTTCAGAAATTATTGGTCGTAAAATACAAAAAGAAAATTGCATGATTGAAATTAATAACTGTCTAATTAAATGTCTCCAAAACAAAACCTTATGTCCATTAGTCAACTGCATCTCAATATCTGTGTTTTGATATTAATTATGTTGAATGTGCCATGTGGATGCATTTTATTATGTTTGTTAGGAGAGAGGATTATCAAATACAAATATACTTAAGGCCTATCAAATTATCAAAATGGCCCTATAATTAGATCTTTAGTGCTTCTGTTTTCAGAAAGATTATCAGGAAGGGTATTTAGAACAATAGTGAAACAATTAAAAGGCAGATCAGCAATTTTGTGAATATAAAGAAGAAGTCCTTAATTAGTATTTTAGGTTAAAGAAAAATGTTTACAAGAAACTCAGATCACTTATACAGTCATTTAGAAAGCAGTCTTTGTTCTGTTAGCAGTTGTCTACCCCTTTTCTCATATCCTTGCCTAAATTTCACTCAGTAACTAAATGCTTCATTAGGTAATCACCTAAATTCTTCATTGGGTGACATCTATATTATGGGCTTTGTGCATGACTTCTAAGGATAAGTTTGTAATTAGGCAGAATACTCGTATAAGTAAAGAAAAGTAACAAAAATATTGGTTCACATTTGGATGGCTTTGAAATATGGGCTTGCTAGAAAAGTGGAGAACTTTTAGAACTTTTTTTCCACTTTTTATTTTGAAATCATTGTAGATTTGCATGCAGTTGTGAGATACAATACAGAAAGACCTCCTGTCCCATTTATCCTATTTTCCCAATGGCAATATATTGTAGAACTACCATATCAAAACCAGGAGATTGAGATTGATACCATCCACTGGTCTTATTGGGTTTCCCAGCTTTGTTTATGAGTGTGTGTGTGTGTGTGTGTGTGTGTGTGTGTGTGTGTGTGTGTGTGTGTGTATTTACTTCTATGCACTTTTATCACATGTGTAGGTTTGTATATCCATCACTGAAGTCAGAATATAGACTATTTTCATCACTACAAACATTCCTGTGTTGTCCTTTTATAACTACATACTCCACCTACCTCTGCCCACCAGTAACCACTATTTAAAGCAAGTTTTGTAGATTACTTTGTATTTATAATTTGATACTGTTACTATAACTGCATTTTAGTGGCTTCCTCCTGGGCTTTTTTATGTTTTAAATAAAATAATCAAAGTCTGTTTGAGGGGAAAGAGTGTACTGTGAATTTTCTATTGAATGCCCTCATTCCACATTAATGTTTATCATGCCTAAAACCAACACTACCTATAAAGAGAAACCATAATTTCAACTGATTATTGCTATAATTTATGAAATAAACTGCAGTCAATCTGAAAGAACTTTCATTGGGAAGCTAATTTTTAAGACACTTTACATGACAAGGTTAGGTTAGGTGCTATATTAGGGAGAGGATATTTTGTTGTTCATGAATAAAACACTATGATTTTAGTCACAATAAGCCACTTGTAGGGATAGGAATGCATAAGTTTCTATAGGCTACTTCATCTTAATCATAATAGAGATACTCTTATCAACAAGGCTTTAGCTGCATGTTAGTGTCTGAAATTCAAGGTCTACCAATGGAAACCCATTATGAGAACAGAAAATGTCCTTGTTAAATATATTGCTTGTAACTTTTCCTTAGTTACCATAGTGCTAGGCACCAGTGGGAAGTTTTTGTTATACATGAGCGATATGGAAATATTTATGATTTATATTTTGGAACCTTCTCTCTAGCATTTTGAGGTCTGTGTTCCTCATCAAGTTGCAGTCAGTGTCTTTCTATATATATTGGTTGCAAGTATGACAGCAGCATAGCTATATCCTACTCAACTTGATTAGTGGCAGTACCCATGCATGTATTTACGAAGTTCTGTTTTTACTAAGTTCTGTTTTTTCAGCTCTGTGAAACTCAAGTATTTCTTGAGTGCTTACTATGCAAGCTGAACACCATCCACTATCCCCATTAATCAAAAACATTTAGGACTTCGTTTGCTGAAATGAATAAGAAGGTTTATTGGTTTTCACTTGAATTCAGCCTTAGCAAAATGATTAGCTATCAGATTAGCTACATATAACATTTTCCCCTGGGGATGCCAAATTGTTACAAATTGCGTTTGATACTAGTTCTTTCCTCAAGAGCTCTGTTCTTTTGCAAGACATTTAGGAGACAAAATTAGCAAGGTTTGGTGTGAGGGAGAGGCGTTTGTCTCCCTGATTGTGTCTTGGGTAGCTGGATTAATGGTGGACCTAATATCCAAAATCAGCAGTCTAAGAAATGTTACATAGTTCAAGGTATGGTTCAAGTGCACTCTTTTAACTTCCCTTTACTTGGTGAATAGCTGGTAAGTTGACCAAAGAATCTATTAATGAAGAGAAAAATTGTTCATCCCAAATGCAGAAAAAACATCGTTCTATCTAGCTGAGACCACGCTGCAAGAGGTGAGGGCCTGAGGCCACCTGTCCAGGGGCAAATCTTTATCTTACTGGGATCATCAAGTGGCTTCAAATTTGAGAAATTGCTAATAGAACCATTTCAACTCTTAATAATGGATAAAAATATTTCGCTATGGAATAAGCACGTAGAAAAAGTTTTAAAATACGTGACTTCAATTTGGCAGTTCAGATAACGATGACCTATCAGATATATCCAAGTAAAGGACCCTCACTGAAGCAGTGAGATTTACATTAGAAGTCTAAGAGCCACTTAGAACATCTCTAATACCTGTTATCAAGGTGATTCACAGGATCGATATGTGGTATGAAAGTATTAATTCTGTTCACCAGATTCAAGTATGCTTGGCCTTCCCCTTTTGTGAAAAACAATAGGATTACTCTGCCCAGCCTTCTTCCAAGTTAAAGCTTTTCCTGGATCTTATTTGGGTCAGAAAACGTGTGTGAATATTGTGTATGTCACTTTTGGGCCAAAGTGATAAGTCAATGTTTTTCCCTTTTTCTGACATGGAAACTGTGGAAATAGATCCTGAAATGACTAAATGCAGACAAACCCACCTTCTCACCCACATTGGATAAATTTAAGGAGTGAGAAATAAACTTTGTTCTTATCACTGAGGTTTAGGATGTGTTTATTACAATAGTGTAATCTTAACCTATTTTAACTGATTACAGAATATATCTGTGAAAATAATTTGAAAGAGGAATAGTATAAGTTCAGAAGAGATAACAAGAGATTAAAATGTTACTAAGAGATAAGTTCTCCAGTGGAAGTGATGTGCAATTGGTAGGCTGATTTAAATAGAAGTTATAGATATTTTCCCAGAACTTAATGAAAATTACCAAAGACATGAAAATGATGACTGAAAGGATAAGATTGGATGAAAGTTTGAAAACACCGTATATGTACTCATATGTTCATATTATTGTATATAAGGGCTGTCCAGAAAGTATCCAGCTATGTAATTATTCTCACTATATTGACAATGGCTTGATTTCTTTTGGACAACCCTCATAAAATACACATGTATGTATACATATTTATATATGTATAGTATATATATAATATATAGGTAGCACATGATATATTTATTTGTCTATATAAATAAATATATATATATATATGATATGCTGTCTATATGTGTGTGTACTTAATAGATATATACATATGTACCTGTA
>PVKE010044099.1:0-12970 GCA_004027555.1 Craseonycteris thonglongyai | reverse complement strand
CCACACTGGAGGAGGAATTGTCGTGGGCCCCACATAAAATACACTAACACTACTGACAGCTGATGAGCTTTAAAAATAGGTTACAAAAACATCATCTCATCATGTTTTTTTAACGATTTCTTTTTATTGTTTCTTGGAGAGAGAGAGAGAGAGAGAGAGAAGGGGGAGGGCCCAGAGCAGTCTCCATAGTTGACAGCATTAGTTTTCCATATAGTTTCACTCCACAGGTGGGTACGGGGCTGCACAGGGCAGGAACTGGGCCGGGAGCCTCCTGCATAGGCCCCAGTAAGAACTGAACTGGGGGTACACCCCAGTTCAGCATATGGGTCCACATGGGCCTGGCCAGGATTCGATCCTTGGGCTCTGGGGCTGCAAAGCGAACGCTTAACATGCTGAGCCAACTCAGCTTCCCGTCATAATGTTTTAAGAATTTGTGTTGGGCCTCATTCAATGCCATCCTGGGCCACAGGCTGAACATACCTGAAATAGAGGAAACTGAGGTAAAGCTGAAGCCCACAGGCATACAGATGGGCCTGAAGAGCCATAAGAATGTGGCATTGATGCAGCCCCTGAGCTGCAAAATCTGGCTGGGGACGTGTGGACTATGCACAACAGCCATATCTGCTGGAACAGTGAAACCATCTATGTTAAAAAGCACTTCCAAGCATGAGGTCTACATAGAATACCTTCTGAGGGTCTGATATTAGGCTGTACGGTAATATAACAACTGTCAGCAGTAGCTATTGTGGCTACACTGAGGGCAGTGCTAAGTTCCAACACCCTCCCCTTTGGCCCACCCCTGTAGCATTTCCTAGCTGATGGTTCACTTCTCCATGCTTCCGATGACTTCTCTGTGAAATGGGGAAAATAAGATGAGCTTACAGGGTTATTGTGAGTATTAAACAAATAAATAAGTGTAAAGTACTTAGAATCTAGTGAGCTCTCAATAAATGGTGGTGGTCATGATCATTATTCTTACTGATACCACAACTCAGTGAGAGTACATTTTAACCTACAAGATCCTTGATACAAGAAAATCTCAATGCAGAAATGAAAGAATAATCAGATCTCTGCTTTGCTAGTAAAAATTTAATACTTACTTTACAAAGGATTCATCACAGATCCTTTAACTAGAAAGTTCTACTTCTTTCACTTAAAATAGGATTTGACATACAAGGGATATGATTTCTGAGGATCGTTTCTTCTAAGCTGTATCACCCACATAAGACCTGCTGAGGGCTTGAGGAATGTCTCTAATTTCGAAGCTAAGAATGAAAGGATATACATATATTTTATAGACTTTTTCCTCCTTGACTTTTCCTTTGGATACAGATAACATGGCTGGCAGAAAGAGGCATCTGATGATCTCTCCAAGAATGAGTGAATTTAGAAGATCTCTTTCAGAAAAAAAGTTCTGGAGGGCCCAAACCAGCTTTTACTTATTACAGAACTGAGAAACAGCCTCTCACAGTTGATGAGAAAAATCACTTTTGGTTTCAAACATAGGTACCATCTTTGTGCAAGAGGGCAGGCTGAATTGTTCTGAGTAGCTGGTTGCCATTATATAAGCAGAATCTCCCTTAAACATGGCAGTGTAGGCTGGTGATGAGCCAGGAACAAAAGCTATAGAATGCGCAATATGTGGCGATATTCCTATGCCGTTACCTTCCTCCAAGTTTCAGAACTGTATCTATTTCATATGGACCCTCCTTGTACCTGGAACACATATCCATCATCTCCCTCAGTGTTCTGTTAGATACCCAAGAATTAGTTATTGCTGAGCTCCTCTGCTTGTTACAGCTTCTTTTGAGCCATGCCCTACACTGAGATCTGTTTCCCAAATACCTTCAGCACTCACTGTCTTCTTTCCTTAAGATGGAAATGTGAACTGGTAGTTTAAAAATTAATCCATTAAACTGACTCCATCATAAAGCCATAGAGATCAAATACAAATATAAACTGAGGCCAACTAGATATTGTATGTTTGCATATCATCTATCAAGCAAGATAACAGCAAAATACTTAGCATAGATCCCACCATATATTCAGAATGCATCTGATAGTTGAAACTGAATATATATATATATATATATATATATATATATATATATATATATGGATATGTATGATTATTCATTATGAAATGTAATACATTATTTTACAGATAAATAGAAGAAGAAAATTCCCTTAATATTCTGATTGGGAAATTTTCTGGGAATAACCATTAGCTTTGTATTAAAGTGGAGCTGTAGCCCAAATGTAATTGTATGAAAATGAGACCCTGTACTCCACAGAGCTAGGCCCTGTGCGCCTCTGAGGCCTCTCCCTTCCCTGCCTGATAGGTCACTGGTTTCCTTTGCAGATGAGGCTTCAGCAGCCAGCTGGGCCCTGGGAACCGTGTGCTCTTCTGCTGTGTGCCTTTATGCGTAGCCTGCCAGCTCAGTTTTGCATGCAGACCCTCTATTATGGGGGATGATATCACAGTCAGAAAGCGAACAGCTGGATGTTTAGTGCTTGCAGCCTGCTGTCTGAAACCTGGATATTTGCAGCAGTGCAGCTGATGGCTGCTAAAAATAAATAAATAAAGACAGAGAGAAATCAGCTTTGGATTTGTAAACTCAGGCAAGTTGATCTGAAAGACACTGATGGGCGATAAATATAGAATTGCGCACTGTCACATTACCTCAGTATTGGGGCTGTGTGCTTTCTCTTTTCTCCATCTCTAGAGACATAAGCCAGTACTGAGTGCTGAGAAATGTGAAGAATGTAATTGCTTTGAAATTCCTTGCCCAGATTAATTTAAGGAAATGATTTTTACTTGAGAGGCTGCTAATGGGTTAAGGTTCTCCTGACACCACCCCACATCCCCTCAGGTCAAAAGTCCCTTTGTAGTGAAGTCACCTTAATCACTTGGTTCTGAACTGCCCTGGAAAAGCTGAGATGTCTGTACAGCCAGTCTGTAATACAGCCATGAAGACACTTTCTATATTAAGAACAGGAGTTCTTCATCTGAGAATTGTGGAACTTTTACCCCAGGGGCTTTTGAACCCCAGGAAATGATATTTGCCTGTGTGTGTGTTCCCTAATTAGACATTCTGTACCTTTCTGAAAAGGGGTCCAAACGGAACTTAGAATACAAAAATATTAATATCCAGCTTTCTCTGTTCTTTGGTTGGCCCCACAGTGATAGTAGAGAATCTAATTTCTATCAACCCTTAGCCCTACAAAGAAAAAAATAAATAAACAAAAATCCTCAAAATTTAACTGGTGGCAATAGGAAGAAGGACAGAACTCTGAGTAATGCTTAGCCTTGTAAGTATTTCATTAAATGTTTTGTGGAGGATGGAAGTGAACTAACTGAATAATCCTTCTGAAGAATGGATATGCATGTGTAAAGATTTTCTTTTTCTCACTAAATCAGAAGAGTTCTTTTTTCAACCAAGACTTAGGATGGAAGAAATGGATTGTGCAGGATTCTGCCTGATTCTCTGGAGACCCATAACCACAGGGTGATTACCCAGAAGCCCATTGTACAAGGAGGGTGGAGAGAGGCAAAGCTTCTGATTGGCATGGCATAAGCTAATGTGTGTAAAAGCATGAGTCGAGAAAATAGCATGGACATGCCCACAGACTAGCAGAAAACCAGTTGGTGAAGGATCATTTGGGTCCAGAGAGAAAGGAAGGCATGACTGAAAACCTCTGTACTTGCTGTATTGGACGACACTCTTGGCAGCTTTGCAAATAGTTCTCAAAATCTACCCACCACCAAAGCTACTTGCCATCCCATCATAATGCCTGAAATATGTGAAGGGGCTCTGCCCACCTGTCAGTTCTAAGTGTTCCACTATACACAGGTGGAATTTCAACCACATAAAGTCTATAAAAAGAGAGAGTGCTTGAAAAGGAAAAAAGAGCTGATTTACTCTTTCATTAGTTACACTACCAATGTTTTATTCTATCTCTCATTTCACATAGAGTCTAAATGTAAGCAGGCACACCTGGGCCCTGGATGGAATGCAGTGTATGAACACAAGACAACCATGATTTATCAGAACAAGCATGGAGTTTCTGAATCCTGATTATGGCTATTTCTCTTAGCAATTAGGTAGCCTTGAACAAGTTATTGATCCTCAGTTCCCTCATTAGTAAAATGTGGAGAGTTTTTACATTGGATGGGACTGAAAATTACATGAAAGAATTTGTGCAAATGCTCACAAGAGTGATGGGCACATGGGAAATGGTCAATAAATGTTAAGAAGGAACAAACTGCAGGAGGAAGACTCAACCCTTCAATCAGGTCCACCCCTCTGCAACTTCTGTCCACTTCCTAGTCTATCTGTACTTGGAAATCCCATTCCTCCACTGAAATGACCAGCTATGCTTATGATTTCTTCATCTTCATGACTATCCAGGGAGGATCTGCTGAGCTCCAGCCTCATAACCACCAACTAATGCCTCCCTTGTATGTTTCACAGATACCACATGCTGAATTCCTCACCTTGCCCTTCAAACCTGCTCTCACCCCAATGTCCACTAATCTCGGTTGGTGGCGTGGCCAACTCCCATGCTCCTAAAATAAAAAAGAGTCACATTTGATTCTTCCCATTCTCTCACTCCCCATCTTTAATCAACAAAGGTTGTTATTTTTACCACCTTTATAGTTTTCATATTTATCATCTCTTCATCATTGTTAACAATCTTCCTCTTCTTTTTTTTTAATTTGGTTTTTAAATAATGGCTAACAGGGACTGGGCATATCTGTGTGCCAGTGGCCCTGCCATGTGTTTTACGTGCATGATCCTTTCATTTGTACAATAACCCTGTGAGATAGATGCGGCTTTAGTGAGATTAAATAACACGTCTAGTAAGGGACCATCCAGATACGTGAATTCCACCAGAGCCTGTCTTTTTTTTTTTTAAAATATA
The DNA here is from genome assembly GCA_004027555.1 of Craseonycteris thonglongyai. Classification (NCBI taxonomy): domain Eukaryota; kingdom Metazoa; phylum Chordata; class Mammalia; order Chiroptera; family Craseonycteridae; genus Craseonycteris; species Craseonycteris thonglongyai. The sequence goes on along the minus strand of PVKE010044099.1, from coordinate 8,044 downwards.
TATTTTATTTATTTATTTTTGACAGAGGGAGAGAGATACAGCGACAGAGACAGACAGAGACAGACAGAGAACTGAACTGGGGGAGCTCCCAGTTCAGCACATGGGTCCACACGGGCCGGGGCCATGGCCAGGATTTGATCCTCGGTCCCCGGCGCTGCAAAGTGAGCGCTTAACCCACTGAGCCATCCCGGCTTCCCCGAGCCTGTCGTTTTTTATACTCGTATACAATTTTATTCATGATTATTTATTTACCCATCCCAAACCCCTGCCCCCTTTCATTGGTGACTGTCTTAAGTCAGGCACCCCTCATCTACTCTGGATTATTGTAATCGCCTCTTTACTCATCTCCCTGCCTCCAGGTCACTATTTTTATTCTTGTCAAAATAATTGTCCCAAGTAAAAATCAGTCTAGCCCCTTCTTAAATCCTTTCACTACTCCACGTTCCTCACTGACCTGGTATTAGAAAGGCTCCTTATGAGCAGGCTTTGTCTATATCTCCAGAATCTTTCATTACCAGCTCCTTTCTTCCCACACCCATTGCACTCACCAGCAAAGTGTCTAAAACAGGAGGCATTTGCCACGCCTTTGTAGCTTCTGCTCCTCTGATTGGGATCTAATACCCTCTTTATTCACTTTCAAATGTCTATGTGTTCCTCAAACAGCTGAGATATGACTCCTCTGGGAGACCTTTCTTGATACTCAAATTTCATGACTTCCTCTCTATCCCGTTAATTTTTTGTTTCTGGTGTTACGGTAATCACATTGCATTATGTTTTTACATGTTTAGCCCACTGGTCTCAAATTCCCAACACAGAAAGGACACTTATTTATCTTTATAGTTTTAATATCAATAACAGTTTTTAACACATAGAAAGCAACAAATGATATATGGTCAAAGACTGAATGAATGAACTGAGTGACGCTAATTTTCATGGCTGTTCTGTCAAAATGAACTATTTAAAACCTTCTTGGTGATGCTGAAAAAAAAATAGCAGCTATCTTTTAGGGTATTTTCTTTTCTTTTTCTTATTCCTGATAAAGGGCTGGACCCCAAAAGAGGCCTCTCAAATTGCCTAAGGTTAAAGAATTTTATTCCACATTTCCTAAGAGGGCCTAAAAAAAGCATCAAGTGAGGCCTGGAGTGAATAAGAAAAGAACCAGGTTTGGCCATCTTTGTAAATATCTGTAGTTAAAAGCTCTTGTAGCTAATGTCCCCATTTCCTCCGAATGAGTTGGGCTATGGCGCGCCCTAATCAGAAGTGTCTCAGAGAGCTTTCTGATGTCATAGTCAATTCCACTGAATTCTTTCCGAGTGGAATCAGCTTGGTGATTCAGCTCTGTTTCTATGCAATTAGTTGTGGAATGATGGTAGGGAATGTGATTATGCTCTTTACCTTCCTGGGACAGGCAGGGAGAAAAACGCTGCTGTCCACACAAAATGGGGCTCATCAGAAGAAGGGGTAGCCTCTGCAGCAGAAGCACTAACAACGAGTCCCACAATGAGCAGCGCTATGCAAAGATGGAAGCTGGCAGGTGGGGACATGGTTCCAAGCAGTAACTGCTTTCACTGAGAAAATACTGAACTTGGCCTCGTAGGGCAATACTGTACCAAGAAATCTCCGTCACCTTCCTCAAGAGGTTTGAAACTAAAATGCACAGATGAAAGATGTCCCTGTCCTCACTCTTACACCCACTTGACTTCCCCACTCCTTCTTACTCAGGACGCGGGCTTTGCATACCACTAACAGTTTTATGTTCTGTCTCTCTCCACCTGTCCTTAACTGCTCAACTTAAACTGCATTAGCTCCCAGTCTGCTCCTCTTCTTCAATCCTACTAACTCTTCCTTTCCCACTATCCCAAGAGAGACAGAAAAGAAACATTTTACTTGACCATCAGCCAAAATGTCATTTTTTCTTGATTGAAAAAAACTGACAAACTTGGCTGATGGGCCACAAGTTTTTTTGTTTTTTGTTTTAATTTATTTTATTGTTTTTGACAGAGAGAGAGACAGAGAGAGAAAGAGACAGAGATAAGTTCTTTATTTCTGTTCAAATTCTTAACTTCAGTAAACTAATTGCCACATTTAAGATATGATTGGCACTTTCCATGGTGCAATGGAGAAGTGGGCAGAGGGTTAAGAATAAAACAATTGAGTCAGTATCTATAATGTAAAGGCAGGGGAGATGATAGATGATAGATAGATAGATAGATAGATAGATAGATAGATAGATAGGATTGATACATGATTGATAGACAGGTAGTCAGATAGACAGATAGACAGACAGATAGATAAATAATAAATAGATGACAGGAAAAATGGAGAGGAGGAAAGTAGGAGAGAGCCAAAGCATAAGCAGATGATAAAATTACAGGTCAAACAAAGCAAGTAGAATGCAAATGTTTACTAAAGGCAATTATCCAGTTGCTGAGGTAAATCAAAAACTTGCTCCCCTGACTACTGTGTTCTCATCAAAGCTCAAAGCCACTGTTACCCCTCTGTGGGTAGTTAGCCATAACCAGTCTTTTATGTGAAGCCTGTGGGAACAGCTGGCCTGAACACCACAGAGCGTCCTAGGATGCTCTGAGGACCCTAGCTTGAATACCCACTCTTCTCCAAGAGACAGTCATTATCAGTCCTCTAGGACACAGTCAGCACACTTTTTCTCTAAAAGATCAAACAGTTAGTAGTTTAGACCTTGCAGGCAAAACAGACTCTGTAGCAGCTATTGAACTCTGCCACCGTAGTATAAAGCAGCCTGTGAATGAGCGTGGCTGCTTTCCAATAAAGCTTTATTTATGGACAATGAAATTTCAATTGCACATAATCTTAATGTGTTACAAAATATTATTCTTCCTTTGATTCATAGTTAGCTGTTTAAAAATGTAAAAGGGGCTGCCAGGTTAGCGCAACAGGTTGAGCACTTGCCTTGCAACCGCGAGGCCCAGGGATTGAATCCTGGCCCTGGCCGTGAAAACCCACACGCTGAACTGTGGCACAACTGGTAACCACCAGGATGGCAGCAAAGGTTCTTGCCTCCTATGCAGGAGGTCCCCAGTTTGATTCCTGCCCCAAATGGTCCCACATCCACCTGTGTGGAATGAAATTATGTCAGAAGCCTACTCCACACTGTACCTTGCAGGTGTCAGATAAGGTGCCACCACTGAAGTCATGCATTTCAGCGTCTCACTATCCGTGACTGCCTATCTTTACAGCATTTACTCAGTGACTTCATGGAAACATTGACTTTACTTCACTGACACTTCACATCCATTGACTCAACACATTTTAGCCTTTTTTCACTTGTATATTCCTTTTGTTAAAACTTAGACTTTTATGACCTATCATTATAATCTCGCACTGCAAAATATCTCAAATTACTTTACCTCTATCTGTGTGTTCCACTAGCCTGAGGACACCCCGCCTTAGCTAGAGCTAACTATCTGGGAATATCACACCAACAAGTACTTTGGTTTCACCATGCATTCATGATCACCTGCCTCATATAAGCTCTGATCACCGCCCTGGAATTCTAGTATTTCTCCAACAATCACATTCTCCACTCTTAAGGTTTATTTTTTCCCCTTTCATTCTCTTCAAGCCTTATCATCCTCTCCCTCCATTTATAGTATTCTCTGCTAATGATCTTGTCTCATGCTTCACTGAGAGGAGAAAACACAAAACAAAACAAAGCAAAAACAGAAGCCATGAAACAGGCATCACTCATTACCTGATGATCAAACCTACAAACCTGTGTGTTTGTGCTTGTCATCTCATTGTTTCCTAAATCTGAGAAAACAGATTTTAGGACCCACTATTGCAATCTCTCATTGGAATACTCCCAACTCCGTTATCTCTCTTCCGGTGTTACAGTAGCTATCTAACAGAACTCCTTCTACCAAAAAAGCCAATTCCTACTTCTGATCTGTGGATTTCTTCCCTCCTCATTGTTTCAAGGACTTCGCTTGATCACTTACTTCAGCTTTCTTAGACATCTCCATTTGCTTTTGCTCTACTGGATTATTTCATGAATGTTCTTCTCTCATTTTTATTTAGCTTCAAATATAGACATATGTTTGAAGCTAAATAAATACATTTTAAAATTTTTTCTACATATCATTCTGGGCAGTCATACCAATTGACTTTATTCAAGAGATGAAAATCAATTTGCTATCCCAGTCTTAGTTCATAGTGCTAATCTACCTGGATTTTTTTTTTTTTAACTTTTAGATGACTGGTTTGTTTGTTTGTTTTTTGTTTTGTTAAATTTATTGGGGTGATATTAATTGATATCGATTACGTTGTTTCTAGGTGTACAATTCTACATGACATTGTCTATACATAGCATTATGTGCTCACCACCCAGAATCAGCTCACTTTCCAGCACCATGTGTTTGATTCCCCCTCCCTACTGCCCCCCACCCCTCACCCCATGGGTGGGAGATGTCTGTTTTAACACTGCTTCTCTTTACACATCCCATCTTTCCCAACCCCTTTTCACAGGTAATCTTGAAATGATTGTCCAAACATATTTTCTAGAATTCTTCAGCTCGTATTTATATGTCAATCTGCCTAATCTGGCTTTTGCCGTATCTCTCCACTGAACCTAGGCATACCATGGTCACCGAGTGACTGCCAACCTATCAAGTTCATTGCACACATTTTAGTGCTTTTTTAAGAGACAGCTAATTCTCTTACATGGACTGCTCTATGATTCTGTGATGTCATATCCTCCTATTTGTTCATGCACCTCTGTACGCTCCTTCAAAATCTCCTTTACTGGCTTTTGTTTCATTCAAACTATAGGTGTTGGAATTCTTCAGAGCTAGGTCCTAGCATTCTTTTATTTCCTCACTGTATTATCATTTCCCACAAATGTCTTTTGTTCAATGGTTTTAAACATGCAATTATATGGCTATAACTCACAGATTTATTTCTCTACCATATTTGTCTTTCATGGGCTCCAGATTCATGTAGGCCATGGTCTACCTAAAACAGTCACTTGGAAGTCTCATAGGCACCCCACATTTGTATGTTCAATATAGGATTCTTGAGTTTCTCTTTCCAACTTTATTTTCCTTCATGTTTTTTTCTCTTATTAACAAAATGACACATTTATTGACCAAATTGCTCAAACCAAAATTCTGGACGCCATTCCCAGCACTTCCTCCCCCTGACTACAATGCTGAATCTGCCACTAAGTCTTGTTAATTCTCCCTCTGAAATATGTTACTGAACCTATCCTCTTCTCTATTTTTACCTGTATCATCTAATACATCCTGGACTATTGAAATAGACTCTGGACTTTTTAATTTACAAAACTTATTACAGAAATCACCTAGTGTGTGTTTTTTTCTTCTTCCAATAATACTATTAAGTAGGTGAGGACATCTGATGCTGTCCACCCAAACTCAGCATAAATTACTATATGGCACACCATGACCTAACCCTTCTTTATGTCTTTACAATTTTTTCCTTTAATCTGGTATTTCCGTATTTGGCTTAAGTCTCACTGAAAAACAAAACACCCCAAAAAACCTCGAATTCCAGAATAATGTCACATTATGTTTTGTCCCTGTTTTTACTCATGCTATGACCTGAAAACACCTTCTCTTTTGGGCTATCTCTTTTTTTCTTTCAGGTCACAGCTTAGAAGTCATCTCTTATGAGAATCCTTCCTTAACCTTTCTGGTGCCTCTGGGATAACCTCTCCTTGTCCCTCTCTCCACCATACATTGTAATTAGCACGTGCTTTTTCCTGTGCTAACTCATTGCATTATATTGAAATGGTTTGGTTATCAAGGGCAGATAATATTTCTGCATCTGTAGTATTTAGTATTCACAACATGTGGTTACTGAATGAATGAATGAATGAATGAATGAATGAATTCATGAACTTACATGTTTTCTGCTCTCAATGAATTTATAGTTTACTAAGGGAACATTAATTCTCTGTCTATACTTGTATGGACAGAGTCCTTTAAAGTAATCTTCTCTACATCCAAATGCATACTCAGAACACTAAAATGAAGGAATCCACCTTTATTAAATTTTCTAATAAGCCATGACACACATACCTAACTCTCTAGTCCCTTCCCCATTATTCCTAGCCACCATTATTTCTACATCAGTGGTTTACAAAGGGTAGGGCAGTGGGAGATGTCTGCTCACTGACATTGTTTAAAATTACATGCCTGGAGATAATTTAAAATTTAAACTGATTTTGGTTGGTTATTATTATTAATTGTCTACAGGACTTGTAGTTCCAATTTAGATGGATTAAGCACATCTTAATCTCTTACTCATTACAAGCAGACAGACTACATAAAAAGCAAGTTATCTGAGCACTCTGAAAAATAAAAAATAGCAAGCAAATTGAGTAGGGAAATCAAAACTTGAAGAAAGAACAATACAATGGTAAGTTTCCTGTTTTATTCCCCTGCTCCAATCTTTCCTGGCTCAGACTCAGAGCAGCCAGAAGCCTAAAACTGTGTAGTAGATGCAAACTGAAAAAGCTTCAAGATAAACTCTCTCTTTTTGGTCTGAGTATCGGGAAAGGAGAAAATTGCACAATGGGGAGTATAAAGAACATATCCTTTTTGTTGTTGTTGTTGTTGTTTTCCTCTTGTCTATGCCCTCAGGTAAACCTCAATTTGGCAACAGTTGTTATCACCAGTGGACACATAAACACCTAAAACTTGAAAAAAACAAATCCTTTTTAGTGACCAGAGGACCTGGGGGAAGGGGACCTTATGGTATAAAAAATGTGAAGGTATTTCTAGGACATGTTTTCTTCCTTTTCTGCTCTTTCATGGCTTTGCCTAGTAGTTTGACTCAGTCATAGAAAATAAGAAGCATTAAAAAGAAGCTAATATTTTTGCTTTATAGGCAGAAGACACAGAATAAAGGTCCATGGTAGGTGGAAACAGGTAAGAAATCACAGAGAGAAGGAATCTTAAGAAAAAGATCACAGAAAGGAGTATAGAATGTCCAATTTTCACTGATAAAGGTGTGGAGGTGACCCAAGGCAGTGTGTCAAAGGCTCTGAGACTTGAACTACTGTGTATACCACTACCCAGAGAGCTAGGTAGCCAATGGAGGACACACCTTAATAACACTGCAAAGCCTTTGAAAAGGAATCTAGCCTTGGAACAACAGCCAACAGAAGGAGGGTTAGGACTTGTGGCATGAATCTAATTGGATTGAAGAGCTGCTAAAATGGCCAATTCTACCTCTGGGAATATTCTCAGAGGATTTTAGGAGGATCTGAAGCCTACTAACTTATATTCAAAATGTGAAGTATATAATCCAAAATTATTAATCCTACAAAAAATAAGGGGACTCTGGAGAACTCACGTGGGAAAACACACTGAGCAGAAACCAACCATAAGAAGACCTATATGTTGCAATCATCAAAGATTTAAAGCAGCTAGTAAAACTATGTCCATGAAAGGAAGGTGAACACTCTTGAAATTAATATGAAGATAGAAATTCTCAACAGAGAACTAACAGCCCAAAAGGAGGGAACAATAGAACTGAATTTTACATATTCACTGGATAGGCTCAATAACAGAGTGGAGACAGAGTCAGTGAACTTGAAGACAGATGAATAAAAATCATCCAATCTGAACAACAGAGGTAAAGAAGGGGATAAGAGCTTGATTATAAGAGGGCAGCATGATAAATCCCTTGGGGTGACGGGACTGTTTTGGATTCTGTGTAGTTCTAGCTGGTAGGTACATGACTATGCATGTGTTAAATTCATAGAAATGTACACTAAAAAAAGTAGCACACTTTACTAGATAATGAAATATGTGGTACAGCATAGGTGACAAACAAATTGTATTTCATGGGTCAGAATCTTGGATGTCCCCAAGTTTTACAGCTTAAAATTTACTGGTCCTTTCTGTTTAACTCTTTCTGGACCCTGTGCACTGAGAAACTCAATGCTCTTTCAAATAGCTGGGAGACTCTTGGGGAGCTCATGACCCTTTTGGCCTCTGTAGCTCTTGCTTCTGGATTCCACTGACAATCACATTCTCCA